>CAUYRH010090778.1:0-33468 GCA_963574655.1 Perodicticus potto
CAATAGCCAAAGAAAATAGACAGCCTACCCAATGGGAAAGGATATTTGCATTATTTTTAATCAGACAAAAGCTTAATAACTAGGATCTATAGAGAACTTAAATTAATCCACGTGAAAAAAGCCAACAATGCCATACATCAATGGGGAAGAGAGATGAAAAGAACCTTCTCTAAAGAAGACAGATGAATGGCTAGCAAACATATGAAAAAATGCTCACCATCCCTAATTATTAGAGGAATGCAAATTAAAACCACCCTGATATATCATCTAACCCCAGCAAGAATGGCCCATATCACAAAATCTCAAAACTACAGATGCTGGTGCGGACTTGAAGATAAAGGAACACTTTTACATTGCTGGTGGGATTGCAAACTAATACATCCATTTTGGAAGGAAGTATGGAAAAACCTTAAAGAACTCAACCTGGACCTCCCATTTGATCTTGCAATCCCATTACTGAGCTTCTATCCAGAAGGAAAAAATAACTTTTATTATAAAGACATTTGTACCAGACTGTTTATCACAGCTCAATTTATAATTGCTAAAATGTAGAAATAGCCCAAATGCCCCTCCACCCAGGAATAGATTCGCAACTTGTAGTATATGTATATCATGGAATACTATTCAACCATTAAAAAAATGGAGATTTTTCAGCATTCGTATTAACCTGGATGGAGGTGGAACACATTATTTTTAGTGAAGCAGCACAGGAATGGAGAAGCATGAATCTTACGTATTCAACTTTGACATGAGGACAATTAAAGACAATAAATGACACAGTGGGAGTGGGAAAGGGGAAAGCAGACAGAGAGAGAAGGAGGGAGGGGGTGAGGGAAAAGGAAAAAAAAGAAAAGAAAAGAAAGTAGTGACTAATTCTCTTAAATTGGATTTAATTTTGACCAAAGTACATTATTCGAACAATGTTCAAAACTTATTCATTTGAATAATTTTTAATGCAACGTGTTAATATGTTGTTTAGGATATTGCATCCTCATTTATAAGTGAAATATGTTTGTAATTTCTCTTTATAATAAATTTTTTTCAATTTTATTATCAGATATATCCAGATGAAGTAGAATGACTTTGAAGTATTTCTTCTTTTTCTATTGTCTATAAGATTTGGCATCATCTGTTTTTTTAAATTATCTTCTATTTTTATTTATAAAAATCAATATTCTCTATTTTTTGAGACTTTGGAAGAAAATATGAAGTTATCTGGTGACCTCAGAGTCAAAGCATTCTATGATAGATATACTTTTATCTGACAATGTGAATGTTACTTTTTACGCATTATTATTATTATTATCATTGCTCAATATTTTGTTGTAGCAATCATCTTATTTCTTTTCCGAATGTATTTGTCTTCATTCATTGTTTACGAGGTTTTTTGTTTCTAGTCCTTATCTTAAACATTGTTATTAAATTTTAAGCCTCTTTAATTTTGTGATGGCAAAAAGTGGAAACCAAATAAACACATATACATGTATAGAGAAAATAAAAAAAAATGTAGAGGCAAAACCTTTGCAGAGCTGAAATTTAGACTTTTGGGGCGGAGTGTGCTACTTGGTGGTACCGAAGCCTCTGAGTTCAGAGATAGTTCTCTAGACCTCCAACAGAAGGGACAACTCTCTGGATGGTGTGGATATCTCTGTGAGAGGAGATAGTGACACTTGATTCACAAATGTTGGACAAGGTGCAAAGTTGATTCAGCTGCTGCTACAAGAAGGAACTCCCATTGCTGAGGTGAGGAACCCTGGCAGGGTTTATTCTCACAGGAACTTCAAGCCAACAAGTCTCCTCCTCTTCCTCTGGAAACCTGCATTCTTTCTTGGTGCTCTTATTAAAGAGCCTGGTGTATATCCATTCTGCAACACAGAAATGTGGTTTGTAGAGTGTCAGCTCAGCATCACAAAACAGATCATCAAAAGGTGGGTTTAAAGCTAAGAGACAATAACTTAATAATCGACACAGTTAATTGTTGGTGCTACCTTTCTAATTTACTTATGAGAAGAAACACAAGACGTTCTTAGATATTAATAAAAAATCATTTTTGAAAGGATAATTTTATACTAATATTCTATCAACCAATGTATTAATTTAATAAGTAAATAAATCATTGTTTTTTTGAGACTTATATGTTAGGCCGTTTGCTCTGAGTTCAGTAAAAGGCCCCTGCCCCAGAGAGAATATATTTTACTGAGAAGACATTTTAGTTAATGTGTATTATGATATCGCAACTCATACTTCTATCTATCATATATATTATTACTATGTTTTAACTGTGATTTGAAAAAATATTATATAGTTAAACAAAATGCAAAATAAATGGAAGAAGGTGACAAAATATGGTGACTGTTAGCTTGATTTCTACTATTGTATCAAAAGCGTTTTATTATTCTTACTAATTTTAGTAAGTAAATGGCTTAAAAGTATACACAGTGAGTAAATTTAGTAGGAAAATATTAAGAGTACAGCAGATGCCTGCTCTATAGAACTAATCTAGCTCAATGACTTCTCTGTTGATGGCCTAATGCACAGACCACCAAAATTCTTGTACAAATTCTTTGGTGAAGAATCAAAAACAGACTTGAAAATAAAAAGCTCACTGCCCACGATCCCTTCATTAAAAACCTGGTGAAATAATAAAATCACTTGATTCCTCAGCTTTGCTGAGGCTTCTCTGGGTCTGGGAAGTGATATCTTAGACTGATAAGTGGTTTCCCGGGTTTGGCTTGAATTTACAATTTATGTTTATTTGAAGCCTCCAAAGACAGATGTATGTGAACATTGATCTGTCATCTTGTAATCAAGGGGGAAATGAGCTACAGATTTTCTAATTTTTTTGCCAGAGGCAGTAACTTTACCCTAGCAACATAAACACAGATGCAATGAGCCATTTCATCTAAACCTTTGCAAAAGTTCATAGATGTTTTCCCTTGAGATGACTGTTCTGGAGTTCAGTTTGGGTTTAGGATATATATTTTTTATATCTATCTCAATACGGTGAACTTGGTTCAAGAGTAAGGTCACCATGGATAATAAAAAACATACTTTAACCTTCAGCTACAATAAACTATAATATATAGTAGAACCTCTGTAAGTTCACCACTCTTGGGACTGTAATAAACTGTCAACATACAGAGGTGGTCAACATAAGGAAGTAGGCCTGCTGTACAGATACATACATGGGTGCATGTCCAGTCTATGAAAATTAGGTCAGCTTAAGGAGGTGGTCAGTTATGGAGATTCTTCTGTATTACCTTAAAATGATAAAGCACTGTGATATTTAGAGCAACTTTGCTTGCATTGTCTGCTTTTGATTTTAAAATAATTCTGTAGAATAGAAAAGGCAGCCATTATCACCATCATTTTACAAATGAAGAAAACAAATCAACAGGTTAAGTGATTGCTGAAGGACATAAAATAATGTATGGTAGATTTAAAATAGAAGAAGATTTTTTGAATATAGTTTATGACTTATAAGCATTTTGCAATGTATTTCTAATAAATATAAAAAACAATAAGTTCTTTCTTCAAACTAGGATGAATTCAAGGAAAGAACACAGATCTAGACAGCTGGTTCTAATCCCGGTTTTAGCACTGCCTGATTTGGGGAAAGCAGACATTCTTTCAGGGCCTCAGCTTGATCACCTCTAGAGAGAGGCCTTACCTAAATTATTTCCAGTGTCTCACGTGTCTTTCAGACCTAACACTGCATGAAAAAAAATTGCTATTCAACTATCTCAGCTCTAGAGTTTTCAAAGTGTAATTCTCCTCAACTATGATGCCCTGCTACTTAAAACATCCTGCTCCCCCACAAAACTCACTAATGGAGGAGGCAATTTCATACATTTGCATGGTGCTAGCCTCAGCACCCCACCTACAAAACATATTTCCCCCCAAAGCTTGGTATTGCCAGGACTGCCATAACAAAACACCATGGAACGGATGGCTTAAACAACAGAAATTTATTTTCACACAGTGCTAGAGGCTGGAAGTTCAAGGTCCAGGTGTTGACAGGTTTAGTTTCTCCTGAGGCCTTGGCCTCTCTCTTTGACTTGTGGATGGGCCACCTCACTGTGTCCTCACATGGCCAAACTTCTATCTAGGTGTTATTTGCATCCTAATCTCTTCTTCTCGTTAAGACACAAGTCATACCTGATGAGGGCACATCCATATGACCTCATTTTAACCATAATTACCTCTTTAAACATACTGGCGCATTCTGAGCAACCAAGACATAGGACTTTAACATATGAATTTTGGTGAGACACAGTAGAGCTCATAAGGCAGGTAAGATGCCTGCATGAAGACATTCTCTAGAAAGGAGGCAATAAAGCCATAGAATTGACTACCAAAGTGGGGCATAGATGTAATTGGAAAATCTATAAAATATGGAATGGAAGTTTCTGATGAAGTGGATTAGGACACTCAGCAGACATACTTTGCTAAAAGCAGCTTTTCCTATGAATGTCCTCATAGAGGTGATGACTTAGATGGAAAGAGAGGACTCATCTTATTGGTATATCTTTAGAAGCATTACTGTCTTTTATCAATGCTACAGAGGGGCCCTTTTGGCAAAATGAGGCAATATATATTTTCATCCCTAGAATGTACTGTCCTCCAAAAGACATACACTTTAACCTTGTTTTGGTTCAGAATCACAAGAAACTTTTCAGCTGAAGATTTTTCTGTGTCATAGGGACATCCTAGAAACTACCAAAATATTTTGCTCCTTTTGCAATTGCTGGGAATACTGAATTTCTGCCATATAGTTTCTCTATGTTCAGGTTGCATGAAAGATAATGTAGCTATCTCAAGTAGATTTGTGTAATTTTTCAGTTTCTCATTCTAAACAGACACAGCGCTGTCCAACATAGTAGCCATCAGCTACAAGTGACTGTTTAAACTTAGAGTTGAATTAATTCAAATTACATAGAATGGAAGTCTAGTTCCTCAGTTTCCCTAGCCATATTTCAAGTGCTTGCTAATCACATGTGGCTGACGTATTGCACAGTGCGACAGAGCATTTTCGTTGTCACAGAAATCCTACTGATGGCACAGATCTAGATTGTTGTGCCTGATAGAAACCTATTGCTAAAACACCATCTCATTTAAGGGACCCCAAACTTATACTATGAAATGTTTTGTTTCTGAATCAGCTAGCAATGCATTCATCTGTAAATAACAAAAAGCCAACTATGGCGCTTAAAGGAAGAAGTTTATTATTCCTATCACAGGCTCAGAGGCTTAACAGTGTCAGGCCCATTTCTCTGTGATTTTCTTGGCCTTTCCCTTCAGTGTTGAAAAATGGCTGCTTTGACTCCAGTCATTGTATATATGTATGTATTTGAGACAAAGTCTCACTCTGTTGCCCTGTGTAGAGTGGCTGCAGTGTCTTCCTAGCTCATAGCAGCCTCAAACTCTTGGGCTCAAGTGATCCACTTGTCTCAGCTTCCTGAGTAGCTGGGACTATAGGTGCTTACCACAATGCCCAATCATTTTTCTATTTTTAGTAGAGATGGGGGTCTCACTCTTCCTCAGGCTGGTCTTGAACTTCTGAGTTCAAGCAGTCCACCCTTCTCGGCCTCCCAGAGTGCTAGGATTACAGGCATGAGCCAGACCACACTTGGCTAGTCAGTCATTATATTTGTATTTTAGGTAAGAAAGAAGAGCAAAGGGTGGTGCCTATATCTCAAAGGGGTAGGGCGCCAGCCCCATGTACTGGAGGTGGTGGGTTCAAACCCGGCCTCGGCCAGAAAAAAAAAAAAGAAGAAAAAGAAACACGAGCAAGGAAATGTGTGGCATTTGTATTCTAAAACAGAAACCTCTCCTAGAAATCTTTTGGCCATCTTTGGCATGTATCTTGGGTTTCCATGTCCACTCCCAGAGGACAAGTAGGGATAATGATTAGAAATCACAGTTGGGGCTGCTGTCCAAGGCACAATATCTGCCACAACTTTCTAGAAGGATTGTTGACAAATATTTCCTAATATCACAAGGACATTAGCAAGAAACAAGAGAGTACATCCTATCATTCCTCTAAGGAAGACAAGTATTCATATTTGAGTTCCGTTCTTTTTGCCCATTCTATAATTCACATTCTAATATTGCCAAACTAGGAAGAAGTGGCTACTCTTGTTTGAATGACATGTGCTGACTGTGATGATGATTGAGACCACATCGAGCAGTTAGGAAACCTTGCTGCTGGGAAGTGGCATGAGAAAGTGGAAAATGGAGAGACTTGATTTTACCTGCAGTTGTAATTAGTAAGTTGAATGAGTCACTTATACTTAGTCTGATCATCTGTAGGATGGAGATTGTTGGGAGAATCAAATAAGCTAACAGGGCAGAGTGTGTCTGCTGTGAAGTAGTCGCTTCACAAATGTGACTTCTGTGTCTTGCCTCTCTTCTATGTAGAGCGGTCCCAAATGAGCTCTCAGAAATCATCACAGTTAATGTCATAATATTTAAAATTATAGATTGACGTATTCAACATAAAGCATTAGGTTAATTATACACACACAAAAATACTAGATCGTAAGACCCTTTTTCATCTGATGATATCAAACTTATCCCAATGCGTTCTTTCATTTCCTTGAAGTCAAAAAGATTTACTTTCCCCCTTATATTTCTTTTGTTCAGTTGATGGAAGATGTAGACATAATTCACAATAGATTTGGCCTTCATTAGGTGAACTTCAGACACTCACTTGCCTGGGAGGAAAGCACCTGTGAAAGGGAAGGTGCCTGCAGAAACAAGTGTAGGGAACCATGTCAGGTAGGTTTTTCTGCATCCTGGACAACTTCAGGAAAGAAAAGATGATTATCAAAAGAAATCAACTGGGCCCCAGAAAAAGCCGTTCTAGAGAGGAAGGGACTGATAAAGATTGACAAAAGAATAAAACCTTCCCTGTTATTAACAGTGAGAGGCCAGACGACCACCTTCAGGGTCAGCAAGGAAAAGAGAGAAGCACATGGTTAGAGCAATGATTTTGAATTACTACTGTGTTTTTTCTTTCTTTGAACATAGTGGCCAACTGGGGCTGCAATCACCTTAATTATACCTACATCAAAAAAAAGTAGCACAAAGGGAACAGGTATATCTGTGGAAAAGCTACTATAAGTAATTCCCTAATGGAGAGAAATCTCAGAATTCTAGGTTTCTCCTGTGAGATTAAATGCTTTACACATTACAGGCTCTTGCAAAGTATCAAGGATTTTGAAGGTGCACAAAGGAACTGTTTCTTCTTTCTTTGTTGCTACTATTCAAACATAAGTCTTCCCAAATCCTGTCTCAGGCACCCTACTTCTCTGATGAGACTTTTTACTTGGAATCCTTGGTACATGCAGACAGCAAGAAGGAATTCACAGAGGGTAATTAGAATAACTGGATGGGATGAGATTAAGAGGAGTGATGACTAAGTTTGACTAGACAGTGAGGGAGAAATTGGAAGCATTTTGTTCCATATTGGGAAGGCAATAAAGAGCAAGGGCCAAAGGGAATTATTTGCTGTGTTACTTGGGGCATAATGAAGCATAACGAGGTAAAATGAAACTAAGGAGAATTTAGTGAGTATTTGAAATGTCTCCTGCCAGGAGCAACTACAGGTTAGCCTTCTTAGAGCAGGCCTCATTTAGCACAATGGGCCTTCTCTGTGATTGAATGCCATCCATTACATTTGAATCCTTTCTTCCAGAGAGGCACCGCGAGCACTTTAACTGGAGATTTAGGATGAATTTAGGCTGTTCCTAGAAATAATTTTGCAAAAAAGCAATTCTCAATTGTTTTGCATATTCAACATTTTAAAACTGTATGTCTTTTCTTTTCTTTTTCTTTTAGCAAATACTGTCTTGGTTTGGGTACCCACAGAACCAGAGTTTGAAACAAGGATATGGAAGGTTATAAATTATTCAGGAAGGAAGAAGGAGAGTGAGATTGGAGAATACAAAGCCTATAATTGCCGTGTTATAAAGTTTCTTTATTGTCGTGGGCAATGGGGGCTCAACTCACAGAATGGTCTCTCTTAAGCCCGAGAGGAGGGTGTCTTTGCCATTGATTGAGGGTTGCCCTCATAGATATTAACTTCCAAGAGCTTCCCGAGGCTGGTTTCTCACCAATTTGGCAAAAAACCCAAGCAGAAAAAGGATTTCATGGCTCAGGATGATAGCGAGGTCCGTGGAACTGTCCAGCACAGCTGTGGCTGAACTCAAAGGTAGAGCAAGGAGCTGGGACTCATAGTGATAGCAATGCCTGGTGGAAACCTAGTTTGCCTCCCTAAACAATTTACCCTCTCCGGACTTGGCTACGAGGAGGACAGAGCACTTTGCAAGGTGACTTTGACTCTGAAATGTCAGAGACAGTGCTTGTCTTCAAAGCCTGCCTTTCGTAGAAATGCCTTCTTATGAAGCCCTCTTAGGACTTCAATAACTGCCAGACCAGTTTTCCAATTTTATACAGAAGTTATAATTCTTTGTGTTGTCATTAACATTTTCGAACTTGTCTCGTATAATGCATCATCAAAAAAGCAACCAGTCCATGATTTTCTGAGCAACTGTGGGCCCAGTCCGGTGGTTTGCATTCAGTGTATATTCAGTAAGTGTAGGTTAATTAGTTTGTTTTTATTGGTATCCATTTTAATTGAAAAGTAGTATGTGCACATGATAAAAATTCAAGTAGTGCAAATATTTATACAATAAAAAGTTATTTTTCCTTTTACCCTTGACTTCCACTCTGTTTTCCCTAATATAGCCATTGTTAATATTTATTTTTCTAGAAGTTGTCTATAGGTACATAAACATACACATCTATAACACACACACACATATATATACGTACACATATATCCATTAAGATGCAAATGTGATCCTGTGTCAATGATCTATACTTTATTTTCCACTGAACAAAGATGTTGAAGATTGTTCGATATAGCACATACATACCTACCTCATTTATTTTACTTTATTTTCCCCCCAGGTTTGTTGAAGTATAATTGACAAATAAAAGTTGTATATATTTCAGGTGTACATGATATTTTGGTGAACATATACCTTGTGAAATGATTATCACAGTCAAGCTAATTAAATAGCCATTGCCTCCTATAGTTAGGTTATTTGTATATTTGATGAGAACATTTAACATCTACTTTCCTAGCAAATTTCAAGCACACTATACATTATTATTAACTATAGTAGACATAGGAAAAAATTGCCTTGTTCTTAGGGCACCCATACTGACTCCAGGATTCTTTGTTCTTAGCCCGAGCAACAGCATCTGGGCCATGAGGAGAGGATGGTTGCTTTGGGACTTCGTGCAGAAGAATTCTAAGATTGGTTGATAGAAATTAGATGGTAAAACAGTAGTTTAGACAAGTTCATAAGCCCAAATTGGTGAGTGTCTCCAAAAAAGCAATAGACACCCAAAACTAATAAAATGATATCCCAGGACAGATGGCTTTAAAAAAAAGTATCAAGGAAGAAAATCTATAGAATATGTTCAATAAAAAGAAGAACCCAGACAAGCCCCAAATAGTCTGACTGCTAAAAGTATCATTACATCCTTTTGAAGGAATAATTGTGCTTTTATACAAGAACTCCAAATGCTTTGCAATTTGAAATAAAATTAGCTGTTTGTTGTCTGTTTTCATGTACTATCAGAAGAGCTGTGTGATTTTCTGCCAAATACGTAGGAAAACCATAAAATAACCATTGTAAACACCACCATCATTTGACTTAAAAGAGAGGCCAAATAGTGTGCTAGAGTTCACTTTTGTGAGGAAAAGGGGGTAGAAAATGGGGATGGGAATAAGAGGTCTGTAATTGACAAGCAGGAGAGCCATTATTTTTTCTCTTCCACAGGCAGATGCAATACATTTCAATCAGAGGGATGTTTGCCTGCCAGTTGAGAAAGACACACTGCATCTACTAAAAGCTATTGACCAAGAACACAAAAGGTAAGACGCGTATTGATTATTTGATTCTGCTTTTGAACTTTTTTGCCCACTGATGAATTTTGAAGTGTAAAGTTTAAACATACACACTGTTTCAATGGTAAAATCAAGCCAGAAACAACAGATCAAAGAAATCATTATTAAGGGTATGACAACTCAAATCTAGATAATTACAAAAAACCTGACAACATTACAATCCTGTACATTTCAATAAGTTTTGGTGATAGCTTGGCTTTGGAAGATATCAATTTCCCTGAACCCTCTTTTTTTTTTTCAAATATCACCAGGTTCTAAAAAGAATCTGTTTTTCCATCACCCTCACGAAGTCAAAAAGGCAGCTGGTGACCCTGGGTTTTCCTCCTGCAGAGTCAGTTCTATGCAGTGTGCCCTGGGTAAAATGGCAGCATGGGTTTATTCATTTGTACTCTCAACACAGAATGACAAATATAGTAATTGAGTAATTTATTATACAATTGAAAAAATATTCAATCCTATATTAATTATTTTAATTACAGAAAATTACTGAAATGCCAACATTAATTTTTAATTATTTCTATTAAACTTTATTTTAAAAGTGGTTAATGATTCTTTCAATCATAGCAGGTAACATAGCTAGTGTATATAATGAGATGCATACAATTCTTATTTTTTAGTATAAATGTATTTATTATCCATTTCCAATTAACTTTTATAACATCTTAAATTTAAGAAACTCTCCAGGTATTGAGATATGACTGCATGAATTATGAACTCTCTTTGGTGCTTAAGACAACATTCTGGTGCAGAGTCAGCAAACCAGGAAAGCGTTACCTCTAATTGAATTAACAATGTTTATTCTATGTGCTATGCAGTTTAAGGATAACTCTCAACTTCTGATTCATTTCTCTTTTTTTATTTCAAAAATTACCATCAGACACTTTTTATCCTATATAATTTGATATATTGGAACCCAGGGACTTGAGCTTCATTATCATCCCTCAAATGTATCAGGTGGAGAAAGCTTTAAACCAAGGGCCAGGAGACCAGGGTTCTGTCCAAACAGTCCCAATGACTTCCTTGTGACTTTTAACAAGATGCTTAATTCCATTGATACCGTATTTATAAATCAAAAATATTGGGCTGTATGAGTTTTTGGGGTTCTTTCTAATATCTAAATCCTATTTTGGTAGTTTTTTGTTTTCCCTTAACTGTATTTATTCTATGCTTTTAGGTTGACAATTACTCTTTATGATGGCAAAAAGGAAGCAAAATAGATGAATATTTCTATTTCATTTCTGTCCTTAGTCAAATGTTGTTATCTGCTTTCAGATTTAGGCCAACCTCAACTTATTTCTTTTTTTTTATCTTTGCTCTAAGCCTAGCTTTAACAAACAAAAACCATCTTTTCGGGTGGCTTTATAATTTAGTGCTAAACCTTACTCAAAGGGTGTATGGAATCAGACAGACCAGGGCTTGAATCCCATGTCTGCCTTATGCTTGTTGTGTGAAGTAGGAAAGTCCATCAAATTCTCCACAATCCAGTTTCCTCATTTATTAAACTGCAGTGACATTAATGTCTACTTCATGCGATTGAGATACGTGAAAAATAGCACGAGAAGTGTGTCCGCAGTGCTTGGTACAGAGACGTCCCTAGAGACACATTCCTGTTTTTCTTATTTTTACATTTTGCCGCCATCATTATCATAATCATTGTCATCATCACTGTTGGATTTTATTTTTGAAATACTATTACTGGTTTTTCATTACTTTCTATCAAAAAGCAGTAAGTTGGCTGCCCATTGCTCAAAAAATCAGACTTGAGAGACAAGTGTTGGTGATAGGAAAAGCAGGTTTATTCAAGAGTTGGTGCCCTGAGGTAGATTATTGTCATAAAGACCATCTCAAGTTCCTTAGGCTGATTGAAGGATTTTTAAAAGGGAAGGAATTTGGGGAAACATTGTGCAGGCGCTGGCTGTTTGGAGGTTGGTACACCTTGTCCCGAAGGTTATCTTGAGTGGTGGCCCATCTGGCCATCTGGCCTGCGTCAGCTAGAGCACCACAAGATTAAAGGGTGACTGTCCAGGAGTTTTTCCCAGGGGTTGAGGTGGGGAGTCTTGGTTTTAGCGTTAGCTGTTCAAGGTCAGTTTTGGGAGATCCCTCAGGCAGCAGATGATTTGGCACTTCCACGAAAGAGTTATTAGTAGCTGTGAAATGGGGTGACTATTACTGTTACACTATGACACCTCATAATGTGGATAATTCCAATTTGCTCGGCATCCTACATGTCTCATCTGATCTTTGCAATACTGCGCTGGTTTGAGAAAGAGTCGTAGCTCCATATTGCAGATGACAGAATCTCAGAGAGGTTCCGTAACTTGTCAATAGACTCACACACAGGGCTAGTGCCTCTTTGTCTCCTTTTCTAACCCCATGGTGCTTAGCACAGGGGGTGATAGGAATCAGATGGTGATAGACAGACAGCATCAGATGGCTTTGTGATGGAGTTGTTGGTGGTGAATGTCAGTACTGGAAAGATAAAAATTTTTTTTAGAGAAGACTTTATGTTGTGGGAGAACACTAGTATTTTGTTACAGAGATAACATTTCTTGAAAGATAAACAGCATAAGATTTTCTTTTCGCCTTCCATTACATTGGCTCATAAGTAGGAGTTTTCTTTTGAACTTTATTTATTGAGTAGCATAAATATTATGTTTATTAAAGACAAGGTTAAATGTAGGGTTCGGATAACACAATTACCATTTCCGTTATATATTCTAGGGGATTCAAAAGACATAATGGAGTCAGTGGTTGGGAGGTAGTGAGAGGTCACAGAGCACAGAAAAAGCTTCAAATTGTGTCTAGGAACATTCCCTGGGAAGGGCACAGATGGAGTGGCCTCCAAAGTCACACTCTGATTGCTTGTTGCACAACCCTGTTTATTCATCTTCCTTGAGTCAAGAGGAAAATAGTTGCTTTTTTCCTCTCTAGGGCACTTTTCTCCAAGAAATTTTCCACCTATTTGAAGAAAAATGAAAAAGGATCACAGCACAGGGAGTTCTTCATAATACTAATTCCGTGCTTTGACTTACAAAAATTCTTAGTTATGAACTTTCTGTCATTCTGTTATTTAAAAAACAACCTTTTCTGAAATGATTGCAATTTGGTAACTGGACCAAATAAAAAGTTGATAAATACAGATTATCTAGCAACATTATTTTAAAATTTTATTGGTTCTTGGAATCCAAAATCCTGGGGTTTGAGACATAAAGATATAGCTAAGGCCAGGATGACCCATGCAGTGTGGGAGGCCTTCCACACACACGTAGCCTTAGCCAGAGCCCCTCCACTGACCATGTGTTCCTGGCTGCCACACTCTCTGAACGAACATCCACCCAGGTGAGTGAATGGAATGTGATTTAGTTGAGTTCCTCCTGAAAAGCTGTCTGAGAGACTGTGAAATGTGACTGTTTTGATTGACGCTCCTATTTTCTCTCCCTCCAAAATAAGTTAGATTGGCAGTATTCAAAGGAGACAGAAAATTAGTTATTATGGGCTGATTCAGCATTAGATCTAGGAAGCAAAATTCGCCAAGTAGAAAGTATTCTAAGACTCGGAATGAGTGATGATGAGTGTAAGGCAAATCTTAACTAGCTGAGGGAATTTCTCTGTGCCTGCAGCTGATAAACGGCTTTTGTAACTGGATGAAATGTTGGTCTCAGTCAGGACATCAGGACACCATTCCTGCAGACAGCTGTAGACAGATAGCATTCAGCCAGGACCCGTGCATGCACCCTAGATACAGGATTTCCCAAATAGTTACTGAGGCATCAGCTATTAGGGAATCATTCGATGATAATTTATCTTTGATAACACAGTTACCACTTATATTATGTATTTATTTCAGATTTAGAAGCAAAAATCAAGTGAGCTAAAATTGTCTGAAAAGAATTTTCTGGGTTCATCTCTTTCTTTTTTTTTTTTTTTTTTTAATGGGACTACAACTATTCCAGCCTAAACCTCTAATGATCTCAGGTCTACTCAAAAGTTCTACAGAGTCAGGCATGGTGGCTAATGCCTATAATTCTAGCACTCTGGGACGCCGAAGTGGGTGCATTGCCTGAGCTCACAGGTTCAAGAATAGACTGAGCTGGAGCTAGACCTGATCTCTGAAAATAGCTGGGCATTGTGGCAGGAACCTGTAGTCTCAACTACTTGGGAGGCTGAGGCAGGAGAATAGCTTGAGCCCAAGATTTGGAGGTTGCTGTGAGCTATGATACCACAGCAATCTACTGAGGGTGAAAAAGCGAGACTCAGTCTCAAAAAAAAAAAAAAGTTCTACAAAAGGAAAAGAGGATTTTTTTTGTATCAACACCATGACTATCAAATAATTTTTATATTCTGGAACTGATTTAAGGGGTATCTGTCCTAGTTTTTTCTGTGTATAGACTTTTTTTTTATTGGAGGTAGAGCTTCTACCTCTAATAACTGGAAGTGAAAAATAGGAAGTGGAGGGAAGGATTCAGGTATTCACAAAGGGAAATAACCTGATATCTACTCTTACCCCACTGAGCACCCTCCCTCCCCATCACCTAATAATAAAGCCAGACGGAACATCAAGGCCTCAGACAAAAGCCCCATTAGGCATGTCTGTGATTAAAGTTGATTAACCACAAGTCATTGGGAATTTTGAGTCTAAGATCAGTGGTGAATCAGACCCAATTTGCATAAACTATGAGGCGCTTCATCAAGGCTAATCATATCCCTCTGTCCTTCGGTAATAAATCATCCTTCTATGGCATTCATTTAGATTGAGATTAAGAATTTTGCCTTCATAGTTCTTCAACATTGTTAAAATCAGGTTAGCTGTGCGCTTTGCCCTTGTTTACTAGGGTAGAACCTGTTGGGAGCCCTGCCTCCATGCTGCATCCTTAATAAAGCTTCCTAGAAATCTAAACTATGATTCATTAGGGTCCACGTGCCAACAGCTGAGACCCCTTACGATAATAAGCATAAGAAGAGCAAGTCATCCTGCTCAAAGTGATGAAGTACTCAGGACATGCTGTGCTTTGTGCTGAGCCAACTGACCATTAAATATTACATACCCTTCTGGAGAATGAGTCTATGTAAGACTCATTCAAGTCCAAGAAAATTGACCCAGCATAAGTTTCCAGACCTCTCATGAGGATCATCCCTTCTTTGAAGATGAGAAGGATGAGGTACTGCCTGTTTGAACCCAAAGATTATTCTTTGCTATTTTCTGTCATTTTTCACTATCTGCTCCTTGTGCCTGGAACACCCCTCCACTCTGCCTGTAGCCTCCTATGTTTGTGCCTGTTGAACCATTTATCACACTGCCATGTAGGTTCATTTTTATTTGGCTGTCTCTTATACTCTTTGAAAACAAAAAGATTCCGTGCCTAGCACATCCCAAACAATAAATGTGAGTGAATGACGAGATGGTGGCTATAATGGAACTTTATACACAGCCTATGAAAAGAAGGATGTTGATCTCTATATATTGCCATATCAAGATGTCCATATATTTCTTAATATAGTTAGTGAAAAAAAAAAGAAAAATGAGAAACATTATTCAGAAGATGATCCCAATTTTATGATTTAAAATAGTGCTTGTATGTATATTGATAGATTAAAGTCATAAAGTGTAAATATTCAGAGTAGGACCTGAGGTGTAAAAATGGGGTATCAGCCCTGTACCTTTCCCATGGATACGTTCTTCCCAAGAAACTGGATTCTTGGATTTATTGTTGATTAAACCACGGTCTTACTTTCAGCTTTATAAATTTATATATTTTGATTTGTTAGATTAAGTCTGTATGACTATTGTAAATTAAAAACCCAATAAACAGTCTTAGAAAATGATAAGACTAGAGATTCCAGTAGCAAATTATTACTAATTTAAAAACATGGTCTTAGTTTCCTAGGGCTGCTGTGACAAATTACCATAAACAAGGTGGTTTAAAACAGTGGAAATTTATCCTTTTGTAGTTCTGGAGGCTGCAAGTTTCAAAAGAAGGCTCTAGGAGAGAATCCGCCTTTGCTTCTTCTAGCCTCTGGTAGTTGCCAGAAACCCTTGGTATTCCTTGGCTAGAAGTGGCATCACTTTAACCTTTGCCTCGGTCTTCAAATATTCTTCTCTGTGTCTTCACAGAGCCTTCTTGTAACGACACAGTCGTTAGATTTAAGTTCCACCCTAATCCAGTCTGACTTCATCGTAACATAACTCATTACATCTATAAGGACACTCTTTCCAAAGGTCTCATTCTGAGATTCCAGAAGGACATGAATTTGGGACAACATTCTTTACCCCAGGATCAATGCTTACTCTAGAGCGTTTCCTAACAATAGTCAAAATCAATGAGCCTTATGTGTCAAAGTTTTTGTTTGAAGGCTGTCACCTTGTAGGCATCTCATCATTACAATTCAAGGTACCCACTGGACTGGTATAGCATGGAAACATGAGGTGGGGGAATATTGCTGTCACTGATTTGGAGAACTTACCAACCTCCAGGTCATCTCTTCTCCAGCCTTAGACGTGAATCCACTTCACTTCTATGCAGCTTTGTGATAAAGCAGCTCTTCTGGTCTCTAGTTGTACTTTTAGTGTGAGGTTTTGTTTTGTTAATAACAAGAAAGCTTTGGGACACATTTAATTTCCTTAATTCTTACATTCTTCACAAATATGATCAGCACAGGATACAGCATGTGTAAACATACCTTAAAAAACAATATGAGATGTTATGTTTCCAAAGCAGGAGATCTGGATATCATTAAAAATCCTACATAGGCAAAGCATATGTGAAACTGGGTAAAAGGAAAGATTGTGGACCTTAGTGTACAATGTTACCAATACTTTGTACCTTTCCATTGGTAGGTTCTTTCCAAGAAACTGGATTCTTGGATTTATTATCAGTTAAACCACATTCTTTGTGGTGGAAAATTATTTGTACCAGTTTACTTTTGGTTTAACATTTCCCCAGATCAGTTTTCAATATTTACTATTCATGCTATTTGCTCAGAATACTATTAGTATAGTGCAAATTTCTGTCCCTTCTCCAAAAAGGCTGAAATAATCACATGGTGTAAGGAAGAAAATGCAAGGGAAATTATAAATTTAATTCATGAGTTTTTGTGGGTTAGAGATATAGGTGAAAGATCAGGGACAAAATATAGCTTAGGCTGACAGTCTGGAGGGTTCATTGACAAGAGCCCAGATTCTTCAGACTCTCCCCACTGCACACAGCACAGCATTGAAAACAACTTGGGGGATTAAATGCAATGTTCAGTAACAAGACTGCCCAGAGCTAATATTCCTGAGTCTGTTGACAATAGCCCAGACTCCAGCAATACCCCTGTGTTGCACAGTGCAGGATTAGAAACAACCTGGGGTTTTAAATGGAATGTTTAGCAATTATAAATTAAGATCTGCCGGGCATGTCAAAGTATAGAATGGGACCAACTGAAAGAGCCAAGGAAGCTAAAACTTGCCCCCTAACCATTGTACCCTTTTCTTTTGTAATTTTTTTGACCTTATGATTATATGACATTGTTCTTGAGATGTTCTGTTTTGCTTTTGCCTGTTACTTTCTTATTATTCACTATCATGGTGAAAAAATGACTCATTCTTATGTTGAGTAATGAGGTTAGAGTTTCTTTCTGTTTATGGTTAGCTTTTTGTTTTGTGCTGTGTTACACATATACACTTTTCATGCTCAATAAAATACCCCTGAGGTTTTGGTTCAGGGCAGCATTTCCTTGGCACTTTCTAAGCATGTGAAGTTGTCTGCCTTTCCAAGCCTCATTGGTTATTGCACTGCAAATAACAAAGTGTGAAAAATTTCCTTCCATGCTGCTCCCTTGCCAGCCCCTCCACAGGTAGGGAATGATTGCAAGCTTTGGGTTTCTTTTTTTCCCATTACATACATAGTATTGTGTCAGAGTCAAAACTAATAGCTAAATTTGAAAATTCACCAGCTACAGGAGAATAGTTATGAGGCAAACCTGCCACCCCAGAGAACAAGTAATCAAAGGACCTCTTAAAATAGCAGTCCTAATATTGACATTTTATGAGAGGCCATAAGTTATATTCTTTTTGGTGAGGCTCCTCCCTGGGCACTGTTCAGAGAACTCTAATCTGTTGGCAGAATGAGCATTTCACCTAAGGACTTTGGGTCCTATTCTACAGAAATGGTCAGTGTGTTTCTGGAGTATGCAGAATTGTTGTATCATGTTAGGTGGAAGTATGACCTTGACATATTCCCTTTTTGAGGAGTAAGTGTGGTTGAAGGAGATGTGTGTGGGTACCAAGTTGAAAGGGGGGGTGGACTTCTGATGGTTAATTTTGTGTGTCAACTTGGCTAGGCCATGATAACCAGATAATTGGTTAAACATTATTTTAGATGTCTCTGTGAAGGTTTTTATTTTTGGATGAGATTAACATTTAAATTAGTAGACTTTGAGTAAAGCAGATTATCCTCCATAATGCGGATGGGTAGGTCTCATCCAAAGACCTTAATTGAAAAAGACTTACCGCCTCTGAAGAAGAAGGATTTCTTCCAGCAGATTTAATTTAAGACTTGAAATGCAATATTGACTTCTCTCTGGGTGTCCAGTCTACTGGCCTACTTGCAGATTTTGGACTTGTAAGCCTATAAAATCACATGAGCCAATTCTCTCTCTCTTTCTTTCTCCCTCTCTCTGTCATTTTCCACATCCTTTTTGTTCTCTTTCTCAGTAGGACCCAGACTAGTATAGATTTATAGTATAAGTCTATAGAGTCATGAGAAATCTTCCCCTGAGTCTACGACCTCAGGACACAGCAGACATGAATCCCTTATTACTTTTACCATGTTCAGGCAAGGAATTACACTGGAGATCCAAGTCGTCTGTTTGGATAAGGAAAGCTGGGCAGAAGCTTCTACTGAAGGGTAAATGGATCATCCTCTAGATTCTTAAACAGCTGTTCTCAGAATCTCATATTTTTTTCTAATTTCCCCAAATAGGAATTGGGACTAGATACAAGTAGTGGAGCATGAATAATGAAGCTTTCTTAATCAAATGGAACATCGGTTGTTAGTGTCACAGGCACAAAGTTTCTTGCTAATGTTGCAGAAAGGAATTTCAAGCTGAACATGCAACTGAGCAAGCTTATTGAGTGGAAGCTGCCAGGCTTAGGAAAGGCTGTGCAGAAGCAAAAGTTTACCCCCAAGAAAGGGAGCAGGCAGGTTCAAGTGTTGAGCCTGAGTGGTTGCATGTTTTATTTGTTGAAATCAAGGAAATCTGGGTGGTCAGTGTTCATTCTGTTCTTACTCACATAGAATGGTGGAAAGGTCACTTTGTACCTGTGCAATGCTGGGAAATTAATGGCTCTTTTCTTTTCTTTTTCGTGACCAAACAAGTTTGTTTGGTCGAGGGCAGTTTGTTCGAGCCAGTTGACTAACTTTTCACCACTTCCTTCCTTGCTCATACCTAATTGACTACCCACTCTAACATTAATTCGTATTTTACATTACATTTGCTTAGATGTCCTAGTGTTTAGGAGAGGAGTGCTATTATCTCCATAACATAGATAAAGAAACAAATGCGTTGGCCTTCATCTTCTCCTCCTGTGAATAGGGCTGCTTTAGTATCTTAGAAGAAAGAAGCATCTGCCCACAGCTAGCAGGAGGAGGGTGGCAGCGAGGTTGGTGCACTCACACAGATCTTCTGTCTTTTCCGCACACAGTTCTTCCCCCGGGTTGGCTCAGGCACTGCAGTCTCCACAAGGCTTCCTAAACCTAAATGGACATTTGTTTCTACTCCAGATGCCCCTCAGAGCCTGCCCGGAGCTGGGCTCCTTGAGTCTCTATCTCTGCTTCCTCAGGCTCATTGTGCCACAGACACTGCCCCTGGCAAGGTCTTCTGTGACCTTCTCATTGCCAGATTTAAAAGTCACTTCTACATTCTTACCTTCCTCATCTCTCAGTGGCACTAACCATTTTGTTATTTTGGAAACACTTTTTCTTTAAAGCCTACTATTGAATAAAATTGAAATTGGCTTTTCTTCCCACCTCACTGGCTATTCCTTCTCATTTACCTCTGCTGGTACCTCTGCTGTTTAACTGTGAAAATTAAGGCTGTCTCAGGTCCTGCGTCTGTCTCTGCGATCAGTCTTGCCTAACCTATGGCTTTAATGCCACCCATGTGCCTCCTGAATCCACCCCCATCCTTTGCCCTGAAATTCAGGCTTATATGCCCACCTGCCTTCTTCACACCTTTCCTAATTGTTCTCTATATTTGGAATGTTACCTCTGATCTTTTCACAGCTGCCTCCTTCTTGTTATTTAGATCTCAACTTAGGGTCTATGAGGATGGACCTTCCCTGGAAACCCCATTATCTATTTATTTGTCATCTCCTATCAATGATATCACTCAATTTTAATTCTGTGCATAACTCGTATGAGTGTATAAGTTTATCTACTTATTTATTGCCTTTTTCTTTCTAGCCCTTAAATGCATGTTCTTTGAGATTACGTAAGTGTCTAACTCAGAGCTGGAGCTCTGTCTTAGTCTGCTCCAGCTGCCTGAACACAATTCTGTAGATTGGGGTGGCTTAAACAACAGACATTTATTTTCCCCCAGTTCTTGAGGGTGACCCATCCCAGGTCAAGGTGCCAGCTGCCCGTTCCTCTCCCTGTGGCTTGCAGATGGCCACCTCCTATGTCCACACAAGGTCTTTCCACAGAGTGAGTGGGTACTCGGTGGAGTTAAAGAAAGAGATTTCTTTTTCTTTCTTTTGTTATGGGCCTCTTCATCCCATCATGGGGGACGCACCCTAGAGACTTTATCTAACTTTAATCACCTTCCAAAGCCTCTCCTCCAAATACCACCACACTAGGGGTTAAGGTTTCAACACAAGAATTTTAGGGGGCACAAACATTCAGTTCATTATAAGCCAAATAAATATTTCTTGAATGACTTGACTGAAAGATTATTAACATCTGTAGCTCACAATTTAGCATTTGAGTGTCTACTGCTATATAGTGTTTTATTATTATGCACCTATTGGTCTGGATATCAGTAGATTTTATATTCTTTAAGGAGAGGTGTAAGGTACACATGGTGCTTAGCATGTGATCTCACTTTTAGGTAGAAACACCATGAGGGCGCAAAAAAGAGGTGAGGTTTAGCACTAAAAGCAGCTAGCTGCATGTTGAATAGTTACTATCCGGCACTCTGTCTATATCTTTGCATTAACCTTCCACTCCACCAACAATCTTATTATTTGACATTTCTATTTTAGGGACTGTTTTTCCTAAAAAAGCTCCGATCTCTGTCTTGCCCTCTGCCTGATGTTTCCAGTAAGAATAACCAAGTTACTGGGACAAGCTTATAGTCCCTTGGTGGTTTTCTGTGGCGTATGAGTGGAGCTAGTAGGCACTCCAATACCAGGGCAGTATTGTGTACTTATTCTTCCTGGCCTTTATTTCTCCTTTACTTATGAAAGATAATTTTGCAGAATAAAGAGTTCTAGACTGGTGGGCTTTTTTTCTTTTAACACTAAACATTTTATGACATTCTCTCTTTGTTTACAGGAAGCCTGCTGAGAAGTCCTCTGTAATTCTTATCCTTGTTTCTTCATAGGTAAGATATTTTTCTTTTACTCCATTGCCTGCTGGCTTCCTTCAAGATTTTCTAGAGGTATTTGGTTTTCTGAACTTGGAATATAATATTAAAAGTTATAGATTTTTAGGTATTTATCCTTCTTGGAGTTCTCTGAGCTTCCTGAGTCTGTGGTTTGGTATCATTAACTTTGGACAATCTCAGCCATTACTATTGCAGATATTTTCCCTGCTCTGTTTTCTTTTTCTTTTCCTCCTGGTGTTTCAATGCTGTGTGTGTTATACTTTTTGAAATTATCTTAGTTCGTAGGTGTTGCATTCTATTTTCTTTTCTCATTGTCTTTTTCCCCTCTTCTCAGTTCTGGAAGTTTCTATTGACCTATCTGTAAGCTGACATGTTTTGACCATGTCCAATTTCTGTTACAGTGTTTTTGATTTCCCAATGTTTCCTTTTGATTTTTTTGCTCAGATTTTTCATCCCTTGGCTTATATAGTCTTTTTGTTCCTGCAAGATGCCTACTTTTTGCCTTAGAGACCTAAACATATTAGTCCTAATTGTTTAAAGTTCTGGGACTGATAGTATCAACACCGGTGTAACATCTGGGTCTAATTCTGCTATTTGCTTTTTGTCTTCAGACTCCTTTTTCTTGCCTTTTAGCATAACTTGTAATTTTCTTGTTGAAAGTTGGGCATGATGTATTGGGTAATAAGAACTGAGGTAAGTAGACTTTTGTGAAGATTTATGTTAATTTGGATGGTAACTGAACTGTGTTTAATGTTTGCTGTAGCTGTAGGTAACAGAGGCTTCAGTTTTTCCAGTGTCTTTGTTCTAATTCACCTGATGTCTTGTGTTTCTCTAAACATTCCTCCATTAATAAACTCTGATTCTTGTAAGTCTTTTAGCTGAGTCTGCTGTTATTTTATGGGAGCCCTGGTGGTATGGTGGTAAATTATAGGGGAAAGGAAGAATTCGATATATAATGTTATGATTAAATCTCAGGCTTTTAGTGGGCATGTCTCTTTAGGCTGTGGCTTTTTGAAACTTTTTTTAGCACCTCTCTTCTTGACTGAGATGAAGTCTAGAGTGGCTGCAGTGGAAGAAAATGTACACAGCTCCCATAGAGAGTAGGTCTTGTTATGTAGAATATTCTGAGTATATTTCACAGTGATTACTTTCCCCCTCCCCTTGCCATGGCCAAGAGGTTGATTTTTCATGACTCTCGACCCTAAGAACCTGGTGGGGTTTCTAGGTAAAGCCCACAAGAGGGCTCCTTGAGGCTGGGTTTTTCTCATTTTCAAACTAATCCGTACTTATCCTCCAGAATTCATCAAAATTACCATGTAAGTGTTTATAGCTGTGAGCAGATGTCAGTTGTGACTCTCTGAATCTGCTTGGACTCCTGTGATCCCAGTCCTAGCTTAGGCCCATGAAAAGTTACTGAAAATCAATTTTTTCATATGTTTTTGCCATAAGGATGGAAGTAATCATTTCTAAGCTTTTTTATGTAACAGACCACTAATCGGACATCTGGGTATCTTTGATGGCATCTAGCACTGTGCTGAATAGGCAGAGGCACGCCACATGTCCTAGGATTGTCTTTCTACCAGTGCCACCGGCCTCTTTTCCCACTGCTTCCCACAGCTACACTGGACATTCTTCCTGCCCAGGGAAATGAGTTGGAGCTTTGGCAAGTTGTGTTTCAATGGCTGCTAGTGCCTTGAATACAAGGCATTCATTAACTAGGTACTTGGAGTGATGGGTGACAGTCAAGTTTAAGACAGAGATTGCCTGAATCAGCCTCTTCTAACCTTGTTCTGGACATGTATATTTGCATTATGATTGGAAAATAATTCTCTATTTGGCTAGTGCCTCAGCCTCCTCAGGAAGGGGGTTTTCTGGCATTTCAGGTGTTGAAGAGCCTTCCTTGAAGCCTTGGTTCCTATAGTATAGTGACTGATTCTTGGCCCTTGCTTTTCTTAATTGTAATTTTGCATATTGCTCAGTGGTCCTCCTTCCCACCCTCCCTTCCTCTCTTGCTTCCCTTTCTTTGGTTTTCTAATATCGGCATTTAGAATGTTTGTGATAAATTTAACATTTTACTCATTAATGTTAGCTTTTAGCAGAATAAGACAATTTAGCTAAAGGCCACTGCCTGGTGATATTTTTCAATACTGATTGAAATGCAAATTAAATGCAAACAATTTTCAGGTACTATACAGTTTTAAGATGGAAATCTTTAAATGATATTTCCTTGGCAATTTGTGTGAATCCTCATAATTAGGCATTCTCTTTATTTAGTAAACTAAATCTACATCTACAGCCTAATTTGTGGTTGCCATCACATAATCATTCTAAACTGTAGCCATCTTTGAAATAAAGGTGACCTTATCAAATCAGTTACCTAAAGAATTAGTTCTTTTTTTTTTTAATTTTTATTAAATCATAATTGTGTACATTGGTGCAATCATGGGACACAATGTGCTGACTTCATATACAATCTGAAATATTTTCATGGAACTATTTACCATAGCCTTCATGGCCTTTTAATCACTATATGAAGACATTTATATTCTACATTTAGTAATTTTCACTTGTACCCTTGTAAGATGCACCGTAAGTGTGATTGGTGAGATTCCTGATTTTTTAACAGTAAAGATGCATTCTGCTTTCATATAAATACCTAGTACCTATTATTTTGAGTCTGGCTTCCCTCACTGTCTATGAAATTCATCATATTGTTGTGGGAAGTTGCAGTGTATCTGTTACATTCCATTGTATGGATACACTGCAATTTGTTTATCCATTGTACTGTCCATGTGCACTTGGGTGATTTCGGGTTTGGTGCTATCACAGGTGACGCGCAGTGAATGTTCAACTGCATGTGTTTTGGTGAACAAATATAAACATTTGTGTCTGGTGCATTTGAATATGATTTGTACTTGGGAGAAATACGGTATCATAGTTGGTGGATGCTTCCAAGGAATTTTCCAAACTGTACCAATTTGCACTCCTGCTAGAAGTGTATGAGAATTTCATTTGTTCCACATCGAACTCTTGGTGTTTTCCATCTATTTCATTTGAGCCCTTTTTGGTGATGCGTAGAGGATTGTCCGTCTGACCCTTACTGACTTCTCTAGGAGTTCTTTATACATTCTGGATACAGAACGATCGCCAGTTCCATGTATTGGGGAAGATCTTCTCCCACACATTAAAGGTGTCATGTGAGGCACAGAAGTTCATATAGAACATATAACACCTTCCTTTTATTGTTCGCTCTTTGGAGAATTGTCTTTTGGGTTATCTGTGAAGTCTTTGCCCACTCTCAGGTCAGGAAGAAGTTCTACTTTTTCTCTAAGTGATAAATTTTTTACCTTAAAACATCTAGATCTACAAGCCATTGAATTGATTTTTTATTTATTTTTATTTTTTGAGACAGAGCCTCAAGCTGTCACCTGGATATAGAGTGCAGTGGCATCGCTGCTCACAGCAACCTCCAATGCCTGGGCTCAAGCGAATCTCCTGCCTCAGCCTCCCAAGTAGCTGGGACTACAGGTGCCCACCACAACGCCCGGCCATTTTTTGGTTGCAGCCGTCATTGTTGTTTGGCGGGGCTGGGCTGGATTCGAAACCTGCCAGCTCAGGTGTACGTGGCTGGCGCCTTAGCCCGTTGAGCCACAGGCGCCAAGCCGAATTGTTTTTTTTAAAACTAAGATGTGAGGTCAGGATCGAAGTGTTTTTTTTTTTTTTTTTTTTTTTTCCTGTTTGGATTTGCAGTTGATCTAGAACTATTTTATTGAAACATGCAATTATTTTTAGTTTATTTGAGATATATTAGATCCACTGAAATGAGTAAGAATCAGGTATATCCCATCATCTGAAAATTTTTTCTATCATCAGAAATCTTTAAGTGTCAGGGCCATTTTATTTTGGTAACTATCCCAAATTTCCAGCAAAGAGTAAGAAAGACACTAGAGAAGAAATAAGTTCATTTCACTGCTGTAAATCTATTCCGTAGATATTGAACTGGAGTTAAATCCCCTCTGATGCTGTATTTTCTGTTCTGTACAGATATGGCATGAGGTTTTACATCATTCTTAGTCTAAGAACCAGAATTTTTCTTGATTGCACTCATTGGAATGGTATCTGAAATATAAAATAGGAAAATGAATAGGAATGTTGGCATTTTTTGCCCTAGTCTACCACAGTTTCATTTGCAGCCATTGCTATCACCACGCATTCCATCCTTCAAATTCCACTTGGGAGAGTAATTGCCCTGTAATGTATATATCAGTTAGCTTCCAAAACTCATGTGTTACCAAGTCTCTATGCAGAAATTTGAAGGAATTAAGTGTTCCTGTAATTGTGAAAACAATGAAGAATTTCATTTGTTATAATAAATAGATGATAACAGAAAAGTAATGATATGGCGGTGCCCATAGCTCAGTGGGTAGGGCACCAGCTACCTATACCAGAGCTAGCGAGTTCGAACCCAGCCCGGGCCAGCTAAAACAACAGTGACAACTGCAACAACAATGACAACAAAAATAGCCGGGCATTGTGGTGGGCGCCTGTAGTCCCAGCTACTTGGGAGGCTGAGATAAGAGAATCGCTTAAGGCCAAGAGTTTGAGGTTGCTGTGAGCTGTGACGCCACAGCACTCTGGCACTCTACTGAAGGCAACATAGTGACACTTTCTCAAAAAAAAAAAAAAAATAAGAAAAGAAAAAAGAAAGCTAATGATATATTATCCAACATCCATCTTTTTCTTTTAAAAGGACTTTTTTTTAGATCAATAGAAAAGGTGAAAAACATGAAGTTTCATACAACCCAAGTAACAAAAATATTTTGTTCTTTACATAAAATGTAACCTCTAATCCAGTGTTTTTCAACCTTTTTTTATCTCACAGCACACTTGAACCTGTTGTTAAACTTCTGTTGCGCACTTAAATTATCTTGATTTTTAAAAAAGAGTTAAAAAAATACCTTTTTTGATTTACATAAATAAAATGCACCATGATGGCCAAAAAAAAAACACTTTATTATCGTTTATACGAAAAATATAACAATTAAAATTCTTTTAAAAACATACTTGTATTTATTTATTTTTCTCTTTATTACAATTTAACACTTAATGAGATAGCTGAGCTTGACATTGTTTTAGAATATGTTCTTTGCAAGGTTGAATTTTAAACAGGCACTCTCTTAAATCTTCATTCAAGGATCCTGGCCATGATTGATTTTTGTTTTTAATATTATTCATTGCAGAAAAGCTCACTTCACACAAACATGACATTGAGAATGGAAGAAGTATTTCTACTGCTTGTTTTCTAATCCTTGTAAATTCATCCTTGAGAGAGAACCAAAAGCTTGTAATATCTGTTGTTGAATATCTTAATTGCAATCCTCAGTCATTTCTTATTTCTCTTAACTCTTCCTCTTCTGTAATATTTACGTTTGCTGACATGCCTGCACTTATAACAAAGAGATTTCTCACCCAATCCAGGAAAATATTTTTCAAAATTTGTGTACAATAAATCTACAGCTTGTAAAATTTGTTCAATAACATTTTTATCCAGTTTTCACCCTTTCACTAGTTCAAACATTTCTACTGCATTTTCTCTTTTAACCTTCTCCTTCCAGAGCAGTAACTTTTCTCTGAGAGCATTAAGTTGATCAATCGATGTGAGAATATTTTCAAGATTTTCCTGCATACTCTTATTAAGAGTATTCAAACACTGACAGAAATCTACAGGAAATGCAACGGTAGTACACCAAACCTCATCACAAAGTAAATTGCCTGATTTAAATGTTACTTTTTTTCTTTTCTTTCTTTTTTTTTTAAGATGTGGTGGGTGGACCTCACTCTTGTTCAGGCTGGTCTCGAACTCCTAAGCTCAAACAGTCTGCCGGCCTCAGCCTCCCACAGTGCTGGGATTACAGGTGTGAGCCACTATTCCCGGCCTAGAATGTTTCATTTTTGAAAAGGTTAATACTTCTTTTAATTCATAAAATCTTGATAGAACTCATCCTGGAGGCTCAGCGCCTGTAGCACAGTCGTTACGGTACCAACCACATAAACTGAGGGTTGCGGGTTCGAGCCCAGCCTGGGCCAGCTAAACAACAACAACTGCAACTATAACAAAAATAGCCAGGCTTTGTGGCAGGAGCCTATAGTCCCAGCTTCTCGGGAGGCTGAGGCAAGAGAATCTCGAGCCCAAGAGTTTGAGGTTTCTGAGCTCAGCACTCTACTGAGGGTGACATAATGAAACTCTGTCTCAAAAAAAAAAAAAAAAGAACTCGTTCTGGAGATAACCATCTCACTTCCATATGAGGTAAGAGCTGTATCTGAGAAGCATCCATTAAGGAATATAATTCTCCAAGTAACCTCGATTGCAATGGCTTGCTTTTTATAGTATAATTAATAATTTTAGTAGTGTCATCTAGGACCTTTTGTAATTCAGACACTAGTGATTTTTGCTGCTAGACTTCTCTCTGTAGAAAACAGTGTGTAAAAATAATTTTTAGAGTCTCTTTGGGCATGTGTAAGAAATCCGTTTAAACCTCCGGACATAGACAGAGCTCCATCTGTATAAATACGTATGCAGGAATCCCAACACAAGTTATTAGAGGTAAAGAAATTATCCGTCAAATTGAAAATATCTTGCCCTTTGCTATTGTTCAGAGTGGTCGACAAAATAAAAACTGTCCTATGATTTCTTCGTAATAGATCTACTGAGTGTTAAAGTTGGGATTTACCACTAACACAGGAGATTCACCCAGCTGAATTGCAAACATGTTTACTTCTTTGAGGTGACATATGACTCGAAATTCTATATTTTCAGATATATCCTTAACACACCAAGAAATTGTATTATCTGAAAGCAGAATTTTAAAAAGTTCCTTTTCATATCTTCTCTAAACATTGTTTTTACAACTGCACAGCAATTTCATTTTTCTAGTTGTGATTTCCACAGCTACATAACTTGCTTCTTGTGCTTTATCTGATCTTGTTGCATATTTTGTCCATATTTTTGCTTGTTTAGTATTACTGAGTGCAAGGCATTTGAAATACTGCACTAGCCTTTCAGACAAGTGGGAATGTCTGGGCTGTCAATGCCTCTTTAATTTGCTAGGCATTGACAATCCAGATTGTCAATTTACAGCCTCATTTGCTAATATTTCACCACAAATTATGCTTGTGGGACACAGTAGACTTCCTTTATTACATATGAAACTACTGATAAATAATCTTCTTTGTATTGATGACTGATTGTTTTCAATCTAGTTGTTACAGATGTACTGGAATGAAGCCGTATTGGAGGCACTGGTGTTGTCTTCTAATTTTTGTTTTTTTTTACTAAAAATGTGTCTATTTTAACTGAACACTATGTAATAAAAATTTAAAATGCCAAATCAAAAGTCTTAAAAATAAGTAAACAATTCATATTTTTTAAAAAGAAAGACAGCTAAAAACACACTTTTAAAAGTTTCAAGACTGGGATTTGCAAGGTAGTTGTATCCAACTGCTTCACTATTTCAAATCTAGACAGAGCTGCAGGACAAGTTCAGTACCAGCTCCATACATCCCCTTACTACTTCTGGCACAGAGAAGGATTGCTGAGTCAGACGGCTTCATTCACTTCAGAGAATTTCTATATATATCGATGTTCATCAGCAAATCTTTGTCAAATTGAACCATCTATACACATGTTGGGAAACCTTATTTTTCAAGGCACCTAACCCATGTTAGAAATAAGCCTATGGGCTCGGTGCCTGTGGCTCAAGCAGCTAAGGCACCAGCCATGTACACCTGAGCTGGCGGGTTCGAATCCAGCCTGGCCCGCCAAACAACAATGACGACTGCAACCAAAAAATGGCTAGGTGTTGTGGCGGGCGCCTGTAGTCCCAGCTACTTGGGAGGCTGAGGCAAGAGAATCACTTGAGCCCAGGAACTGGAGGTTGCTGTGAGCTATGATGCACAGCACTATACCCCAGGAATTGGAGGTTGCTGTGAGCTGTGATGCCATAGCACTCTATCCAGGGTGACAGCTTGAGGCTCTGTCTCAAAAAAAAAAAAAAAAAAAGAAAGAAGCAATGTTTATTTATTATAACAACAAAACATGTATTTATTATAACAACAAAACATGTATTTATTTTAATAATAACATACCTGTATAATCAATTTAAAGAGGTTTTAATTTTAATTTTTATGTGTACACTTATTGTGCTTTGACCTTCTTTTGAAAATAATTTAATTAATAATCTTTAAAATGTTTTGAGGCACACTGGTTGAAAATCACTGCTCTAATCTCTCAGAATCAGGAGACTCAAAGGCTGAAATGATGTGATACCTGGGGTTTGCTTTATAGTAAGTTGAGATGGGATCAGTGAACAAGATTGTCAATGAACTGATAATTTTTGAAGGCGAGTAATGAGAATTCATTATATTTTTCTCGGTCTTTGTGTATGTTTGAAATTTTGCACTTTAAAAATTTCCAAAATATTTCACTCCAGATACTCCTTAAAATGCCATGGCAGTAACTCTTGCCCATTTTTTGCCTATTCTTCTTGAACGACTATTTAATACTTTTCTTGGGTTCTATAAATGTCTCTTGTATGCACATTGGCTTCTTAAAAGGGGCTGTCCTGTTTCACTTTGGAATTTTTTTCTTCCCTTTTATTAAAAAACACACACATATAAACAAATGTATGCATGTGTTACGTATAAAATTGCATACTCATTATATATTAATACATGCACATACCCAATAAAGAAGTACTGAAGTAACAGACATATTAATGATTTTAATGGTGCAAATGAGAATTCATTTCTGCCTTTTTGATGGTATTTTTCATAAATCCTTTTTTTGGCCAGGGCTCGGTTTGAACCCACCACCTCCGGTATATGGGGCCGGCACCCTACTCCTTTGAGCCACAGGCACCGCCCATTCATAAATCCTTTTTCAGATAGATTAAATAAGCAAATGTATACCTGCTACGTGCTGTCTTATCTTGACACACTTATGTTGGGCCTACCTTTACTACCCTGGCTCTGCCAACCTCCTTGCACATAACTGGTCTACTTTTTTTGGAGATACCCATCCTTCTAATTCTCAATAATGACTCAGAGAAAGCCCACTCCTCTTAGTTCAAAGAGGATTCTGTCAGTTTGAAAATATATTTTATCCTAAATTATATATTAAATAGGAAACAGCCAGATAACAAAGCAAGCGTGTACTATGGATGTCCGAGTCCTTAAACACAGCACGTGTCCTATGGAGAAGCATCTTCTTTGATCCCTGGTTATAAATATAGAACAAGCCAGAAGACTAGTGGAAAGGCAGATTCCTCCCGGACACTCTTTGGGACTTGCCCCTTCCAACACTCTTTTCCTATCTCCATGACCAATAGCTAACCACTCTAAAGTACAATTTTTTCCCCTAGGGGCCATCACCTTTGACCCCTGAACACTGATTATGCTTATTGAATACACACGGGTTTTCTTCACAAGAGGCATCTTGTGTTTTCTCCTTATTGCAATAACTCTTTAAACCTTTAGTTGTTTCTTACAACTTTAATTTTTTTACACAAGCCCTTCTTCCTTCTACCACGTGATTTTAAGAGAATTGTACTTCTTCTTGAGAGTATATAGTTTAGTGCTGCTCATGTTCCCTTTGCAAACATTTCTCGGTAACCTGTGCAGTGAAGTTACCTGCCGTTGTTGGACAGGCCTGCTGGGGTCCTATTATAACCTGTGGGATGCTCAGAAATTAATGGATCCCCAGTGAAGCAAGTTACCTGCTTTGGTTGAGAACATCTCAATGCCACGCAGAACCCTCCATACCACTTAAATTTTAACTCTCTGTTAACTCTGTCTCTGGGCTTCTCTTCCCGCTTCTGTAAAATGGGTATAATAATAATACCTACCTCCAGAGGGTCCTATGAAGTTTAGATAATCTAACTGGAAGTATTTGGAACTATGTCTTCTAAGCACTCACTTCAGGGCTGCCGTTGCTGGTTGAACCATCTGCACCCTCGTGAGTCCTGCCGAGATCTCATGGCACCCATGTGAGTTCTCTTGGTATTTCATGGCCCACCTCTCTCTATCTCCATGAAGCCACATTACTGCCACAGAGATGGCAATCTATTGTAAATAAGGACCACCTTACTTATGCACTGATAGAATCAGTTATTACTTTTTTCACATGTGAATCCTGTCTTTGGAAACAAAATTATAAAGTTTATAGGAAGTTTTTCTATATCTTTCATAGGCCTAGGGTACTGCTGATTCATACCAAAAATGTCAGGCATTGACCAAAAACTTGTTAATAGATAAGGTGCTAGCATTGCATCCATAATATATTTTAATATTTAATGAAAACATCATGGAAATACATTTTACTAATTTTGTGCTCAGAAGGGAACACTGAGTTCTATTGCTTCTCATTTTTGTCATTTGCTTACAGGAAGGATGAATATGGAAACTTCTTAAATTTTAAAAGCCTTGTCTACAGTTAAACCCCTCTTCAAAGTTAAGCTCCTTCTGATCTAATAATTTAATTTTAAAATAACAGTTCTACCTCTATCCGATCTTCTTACTAGTTCACAGGCTAGCCTGGCAAAATTTTATTCTATTCTTAAAGATTATGGAGAAATATTTCTACAGAATTTATTTTCTAGGACTAACCATTGTATTTATTAGTTTTCTGTGAATAAAAAACTGCCACAAACTCAGTGGCTTAAAACAATGCAAATTTCTCATTTGTGTAAAGTGACTACTATCTTAAAAATGTACTTTAATCCTCTTCCAGTTCAAGAAGTCAGAAGTCTGAAATGGGTCTCACTGGACTTAGATTTCTTCCTGGAGGTGCTAGGGGAGAATTGTCTTGTTCTTCCCAGCTGCTGCTGCTGCTTCTTTTTTTTTTTTTTTTTTTTTTATTATGAGACAGAGCCTCAAGCTGTTGCCCTGGATAGAATGACGTGGCATCATAGGTTACAGCAATCTCAATTCTTAGACGCAAGCGATTCTCTTGACTCAGTTTTTCCTATTTTTAGTAGAGATGGGGGTTTCCCTTTTTGCTCAGGCTGATCTTGAACTCCTAAGCTCAAGCAATCTGCCCGCCTTGGCCTCCCAAAATGCTAGGATTATAGGCATGAGGTACCACACCCAGCCTCTTCCCAGCTTCTAGAAGCTTCCCCAATTTCTGGGCTTATGGCCCCTTCCACCACCCTCAAAGCCATCAGCAGCCAGTTCTTCTCACTTTGATTTACTCTGACCTCCCCTTCTACCCTTTTGTTCACATGTAAAGACCCTTGTGTTCATGTTGAGCCCACCTGGATAATCCAAGATGATCTTTGTATTTAAAGCACAGCTGATCAGCAGGTTTAACTCTATCTGCTATCTTATTTCTTTGTTTCTATGTAACAGAACATACTCACAAGTTCATTAGATTAAAGCATGGTCATTTTCTATGGTGGGCAGGGAGGTTAACCCTAATCTGCCTCCTCCAACCATCACTTCTATAAGGAAAAGAGTGATTAGGAGTCAGTTTTCATCTAAAAACTTTCACCATTTTTTTTTTTTTTTTTGCACTGTAAAAATTCAAATTCCTACGCCTCAACCTGATTCTGAAACTGAGGATCTCAGGATGGTGCATGGGAAAACACATCTTCATTTATTTATTTATTTTCTATTAAATCATAGCTGCATACATTATTGCAATCAAGGAGTACAATGTGCTGGTTTCATATACAATCTGAAATGTTTTCATAAAACTGTTCAACATAGCCTTCATGGCATTTTCTTAGTTATTGTATGAAGACATTTGTATTCTGCATTTAGTAAGTTTCACCTGTACCCTTCTAAGATGCACCGTAGGTATGGCCCCACCAATTACCTGGCTATTTTTTGTTGCAGTTGTC
>CAUYRH010090781.1:0-16624 GCA_963574655.1 Perodicticus potto
TACCTCTTTCACGTTTACATGGATGGAGCTGGAACATATTCTTCTTAGCAAAGTATCTCAAGAATGGAAGAAAAAGTATCCAATGTACTCAACCCTACTATGAAGCTAATTTATAGCTTTCATATGAAGGCTATAACCCAACTATAGCACAAGAATATGGGGAAAGGGGCAAGGGAGGGGAGGGGAGGGGTGGGGTTGGGGTGTAGGGAGGGTAACTGGTGGTGCCACACCTACGGTGCATCTTAGAAGGGTACTGGCGAACCTTACTATATGCAGAATACAAATGTCTTCATACAATAACTAAGAAAATGCCATGAAGGCTGTGTTAATCAGTTTGATGAAAATAGTTCAGACTGTATATGAAACCAGCACATTGTACCCCTTGATTGCACTAATGTACACAGCTGTGATTTAATAATAAAAACAATAAAAAATAAAATAAAATAAAAAAGATGATCAGTGAAGAGCCAAGATGTGTAAAATAAGTGTTCTTATGAGAAAAGACAAGAACAAATAGATTTTGTTTATTTTTGGAAAAGTCGAGGATGGAAGAGAGGAAAGCAGCAAACTTAAAGAAGACAAGTACCTAGAAGTAAAAAGGTCCACCCTGTTCCAATCAAACTATTGAAAAGAGGTCTTAGCCTGAACTCTCTAGGGAAAATATTGTTAAAAAATGTTAAAATTGGCTGGGCATTGTAGCTTATGCCTGAAATCCCAGTACTTTGGGAGGCCAGGATGGTGGGTTACTGCTTGAAGCTAGGAGTTCAAGGCCATCCTGGCAAACATAATGAGGCATTTGAGGTTGCAGTGAGCTATGATCACACCACTGTACTCCAGCCTGGGTGACAGAGTGAGCTCCTTCTCTAAAATAGAATATTTTTAAATGTTAAAATCTCTACAGCAATTGATATTATTACATGATAATTTTATGTGTCAACTTGGAGGGTTTTTTCCAGATAAGACTATCATGGAAATTGGTGAATTTTGAGTAAGGCAGATTGCCTTCCATAATGGGGATGGGTATCATCCAATCACTGGAAAGCCTGAGTTGAGCAAAAGGCCAGCGTTGTAAGGAAGAGAGAATTCCCTAGCAGACTGCCTCCAAATTGCACCTGCACCCAGGCCCTCTCCAGTCTCCAGCCTGCTGACCCACTCCACAGATTTTGCACTTGCCACCTTCCATAAGTGAACGAACCAGTTGCTTATAACAAATATTTTTCCACATACATGTACACATTCTACTAATTCTGTTTCTCTGAAGAACTCTGGCTAGTACAGAGAAAGAAATGAAAACATTGACCGATAAGTTACACAACTGAGCACTGAACTGCAAGTCTTCTTACTTAACAAAAAGAGAAGAAATTTTGGGAAGATTTAAAGAGATATACTTCACCCATGATAAACTTCAGAGAGAGAAATGGCATTCTGGATCATAAAATAGTGTTCCAAGTTTCTCATCTGGCAAAGTTTGAATTAAGAACAGTCATAAGGATTTAAATCTTTTTCTCCAATCCAATATGGAGACTTGTGCATATATTCAAAAGCAAGACACACTGCTCTGTGTCTAAACTTGCCTACAGAGGTGACATATAGAGACCTCTAAGACCTCTGAATTTCAGACATTAATTATAACCCTGGGAAAAGTAATTCTAAAACTCACAAAGGTTTGTAATACTGCTTCTTTCTTGATAAAGTGTTCCCTGTGCTAATAAGGCCTTAACAAATTTCTCTGACTTACAGGGATTTTTATTCCACTCTAAGAGGGTCATTGAGACTCCCATTCCCCAAACATGCATTAGGATAGACCAAAATCCTATTTAGCCATGGAACTCCTTAAAAATAAAAATAAAAAATACTTCTGGCTAAAGATAGTTGATTGAAAAGAAGTATTTTTCTAGAGTATTTCCTAATATGAAAGTAAAAGAATTAAAGTCATAATGACAAAGAGAAAAGAATTAGATGAGCAATTTAGACTAAAATCAGAAGACAAAGTCATCCGAGAATCACTAACTGCTTTTGCAGGTGGAAGTTACTCTCAGAGGTCAGGAAAGGATCCAAGGTATCTGGCAGACTTCTGGGGAGGTAGTGACAGTCAGGAAGGAGATACAAAGACAAAACCAAGGGATTGTTTGGAAGGTAAAATACAAAACAATCTTTTGTCTGACATAAAACATCTTCATTCAGGTAGGAGACTGGAGATGTCTTAAGAAAAATGGAAATGACTGAGAGAAAAGGCCATCACCTTCAGGATTTAGGATTCTCTCAGTGAAGCCCAGAGTTTGAAACCCCATCTCATTAAATGAAGTTCCAAGTTAGCTTGTCAGCTCCACGTGCATAAGTATGAAGAAACTACAACAGGCCATAGGAATTTCTGGAAACCTACAACAGGAAGGAGTAGGATCAAGATGAGCAAAGGGAAAAAACTTATAGAGATAGGGCAGGGAACAGAAGAGAATTTTGAAAAATCAAATACTATCATATGGTACAAGAATATGATGGTTAAAAATGCCATGCAGAAAACAAGCAACCAGAAAATAAGACAAAGGACCTGCAAATTACAAATGATAGCTGAAAGTATTTAAGTTAACTAAATGGTTATAAATTAAAAAGCGAAGCAAAAACAAAGGCCATATGATCCTCTAAATAGATACACAAAAAGCATTCAATAAAATTTAGCATCCTTTTCTAATTAGAACACTTAAGGATATAGGCATATGTGACACATTTCTTAAAGCCACAGCTAATATTATACTGTATGGAGTAAAACTGAAAGCTTTTCCATTTAGAACTGGAAACAGAAAAGGTTGTCCTTATCACTACTACTAGTCAACATAGTGCTGGAAGTTCTAGCCAATATATTAGCCAAGAGACAAAAATAAAGAGCATCCAAATGGAGGCAGAAAAGATCAAACTCTCTCTCTTTGCCAATGATAAGATCTTGTACTAAGAGAACACTGAAGAAGTGTTCTCTAAGACTTCTTAATGTGATCAAGACATACAGTAATGTCTCAATATAAAATCAATGTCCTTAAATCAGTAGCTTTTTTATATGCCAATAACAGCCAAGATGAAAAGCTAATCAAGGACATAATTTCCTTCACAGTATCTTCTAAAAAAATGAAATGACTAGGAATATACCTAATAAAAGAGGTGAAGGATCTCCATGAAGAAAATTATGAAATCCTAAGAAAAGAAATAGCAAAATATATTAACAAATGGAAGAACATGTGATGCTCATGACTGGGAAGAATCAACATTGTCAAAATGTCTATACTTTCCAAAGCAATCTAAAGATTCAATGCAATCCCCATTAAAATACCTTCATCATACTTTCCAGATTTGGAACAATTAATTCTTCATTTTGTATGGAACCAGAATAAAAAACATATAGCCAAGACAATTCTTAGTTATAAAAATAAAGCTGGGGACATCACCCTACCAGACTTTCAGTTGTACTACAAGGCCATAGTTATCAAAACAGCGTGGTGTTAGAACAAAAATAGAGACATTGACATTTGGAACTGAATAGAAAACCATGAGATGAAACTAACATCTTACAGCCACCTGATCTTTGATATACCAAACAAGAACATACACTGGGGAAAATAATTCTCATTCAATAAATGGTGTGGAGAAGTGGATAGCCACATGTAAAAGACTGAAACTAGACCCACACCTCTCATCACTTAAACAAAAATTGATTGAAGATGGATAAAAGATTTAAATCTAAGGCATAAAACAATAAAAATACTCAAAGAAAATGTGAGAAAACACTTGAAGATACTGGCCTGGGGAAAGATTTTATGAAAAAAACTTCCATGGCAATGGCAACAACAAAAATAAACAAATAGGGTGTAATTAAACTGAAAAGCTTCTGTACAGCTAAGGAAACAACAACCAAAGGAAATAGACGACCTTCAGAATGGGAAAAGATATTTTCATATTATTATCTGGACAAAAGCTTGATAACTAGCATCTATAGAGACCTCAAGTTAGTCAACAATAAAAGGTCCAAGCAATCTCATATATCACTGGACAAGAGACATGAATAGAACCTTCTCTAAAGAAGACAGATGAATGGCTAATGAACATATGAAAAAATGCTCATTATCCCTCATCATCAGAAAAATAGAAATCAAAACTACCCTGAGATATCCCCTAACCCCAGTGAGAATCACAAAGTCTCAAAGCTGCAGATGCTGACATGGATGTGGAGAGAAAGGGACACTTTTACACTGCTGGTGGGACTGCAAACTAATACAACCTTTTTGGAAGGAAGTATGAAGAATCTTCAAAGAACTCAAATTAGACCTCCCATTTGAGCCTGCTGTCCCATTACTAGGCATCTTTCCAGAAGAAAAAAAATCCTTTTATCATAAAGAAATTTGCACTAGACTGTTTATCGCAGCTCAATTTACAATTGCCGAAATATGGGAACAATCTAAATGCCCACCAACCCAGGAACAGATTAACAAGCTGTGGTATATGTATACCATGGAATACTATTCAGTCATTAAAAAGATGGAGACTTTACATCTTTTGTATTAACCTGGATGGAGGTGGAACACATTCTTCTTAGTAAAGCATCACAAGAATGAAGAAGCAAGAATCCAATGTACTTAATTTTAATATGAAAGCAGTAGATGAGCTAATGCAAGGGAGCAATAGGGGAAGAAGGTAGCGGGGAGAGGTGATGAAGGAAAGAGATGGGGGGTCATGGTGTATGGCACATCTCTTGGAGGTGGGACACAATTATAAGGGGGACTTTATCTAACAAATGCAATCAGTGTAACCTGATTGTTTGCACCCTCAATGAATCCCAAACAAGAAAAATTTAGGAAATCAATGAAAAAGTTACCAAAGAACTAGACAACATAAGAAAGAATGTAATGAAACTTAAAGAAGTCAAAGAGTCACTTAGAGAATTTCAAAACACAGCAGAACTCTTCAACGACAGACTGAACCAAGGAGAGTGAAGAATCTCAGAGCATGAAGATAGGCTCTCAAGATGTCCCTGTTGTTAAAAGAGTCAGAGAAAAATATAAAAATCTGAGCAGTCATTGAGAGAAAGATGGGACAAATGTGAAGTGAACTAACATTTGAATTATAGGTGAGGGAGAAGAAGAAAGAGATAAAAACACGGAAAACCTATTCAACCAAATATTAAGAAAAACTTCCTGGGTATCACCAGAGATTCAAACATACAGATACAAGATGGTCATTGAACACCAGGAATAGTTATAGCAAATAAGACATTTCTAAGATGCATAGTAATCAACCTGGTCAAAGACAAGAAAAAGGAGAAAATTCTGCAAGGTGCAAGATGAAAGTAACAGGTTTGGCACCTGTAGCTCAAGCGGCTAAGGCGCCAGCCACAAACACCAGAGCTAGCAGGTTTGAATAAAGCCCAGGCCTGCCAAACAACAATGACAACTACAACCAAAAACTAGCCAGGCTGGGCAGTGCCTGTAGCTCAGAGGAGAAGGGCGCCAGCCCCATATACTGGAGGTGGTGGGTTCGAAAAATAGCTGGGCATTGTGATGGGTGCTTGTAGTCCCAGCTACCTGGGAGGCTGAGGCAAGAGAATTAAAAGATCCTGACAGCAGGATCAAATGGGAGGTCTAGGCTTGGCACCTGTGGATCAACAGACTAAGGCACCAGTCATGTACACCTGAGCTGGTGGGTTCAAATCCAGCCTGGGCCCGCCAGACAACAAAGACGGCTGCAAGCAAAAAATGGCCGGGCGTTGTGGCAGGTGCCTGTAGTCCCAGCTACTTGGGAGGCAGAGACAGGAGACTTGCTTGAGCCCAGGGATTGGAGGTTGCTGTGAGCTGTGATGCCACAGCACTCTATCCAGGGTGACAGCTTGAGGCTCTGTCTCAAAAAAAAACCAACAAAAAACAAAAACAAATAGGAGGTCTAATTTGAGTTCTTTGAAGATTCTCCATACTTCCTTCCAAGCCCAGGAGTTAGAGGTTGCTGTGAGCTGTCATGCCACGGCACTCTACCCAGGGGGACAGTTTGAGGCTCTGTCTCAAAAAGAAAAAAAAGAAAGAAAGAAAAGAAAGTAACAAATAACCAACAAAGGCCAATACATCAGGCTGACTACAGACTTCTCAGTGGAACCCTTACAAGCCAGAAGGAATTAGGAGCCCCATCTTTAATTGTTTTAAGCTGAACTACTGCCAGCCTAGAATTTTCTATCCTGAAAAACTTAGTTTCACAATTAATGGATAAGTTAAGTCTTTCCAGAAAAGCAAACACTGAGAAAATTTGCCATAACCAGAGCCAGCCTGCAGGAAATGCTCAGAATAGCATTATGTATGACTCGGCACAATCGATATGCCCCAGTGCAAAATCTCCCAACACCTCCAATCACAACTCTTATCAATCAATAGCACGAGAGGGAAAATACATCTACTGAACAGATCAACATCCCGAATATCAACTCTATCAGTTAACCTCAAAGGTCTGAATGTTCCTCTTAAAAAACACACGCTGGATGAATGGACATAAAAAAAAAAATCCAAATATCTTCTATCTCCAGGAAACACAGCTAAACCACATGACACAGACAGTCTCAATGTGAAAATATGGGAAAAATCAAAAGAGAGCAGATGTCACCATTCTTATATCAGATAAAACTGACTTTAAGCCAACAAAGGTAAAGAAAGACAAAGATGGTCATTATATAATGATAAAGAGAATAATTCAACAAGATGATATAATTATAAATATACACAAGATACCTAAAAATGTATACACATTTTAAGACAGAAAAAAACAATATTAAAATTTTAATGCTCAAAATATAGAAATAACAAAAAATGAATACCAGTAATGTTGAGCATCTCTTATAATTATGGGAGTCAAAAACGTGACTGGAGTATTTAATACAGTTTTTTCCTTTCTTAAAACATGTATACATTTTGGGGCACCCTCTGTATAGGTGCTTAACACAGGAGCTCCCAGATACATAAAGCAAATTCTCTTAGACCTAAGCAAAGAAATAAATAGCACCATCAATAATTACCAGGGACCTCAATACCCCACTATCAGAGTTTGAAACATTATCAAAGCAGAAAGAATATAAAGAAACAATGGACTTAAGCTAGACTCTAAATCAAATGGACCTAATAAACATTTATAAAACATTCTACTCCAAAACAACTGAATATACTTTCTTCTCAGCAGCACATGGGGGGCATTCTTCATATCTTAGGCCATAAAACAGATCTTAACAAATTCAAAAATAAAAATCATCCCATGTATCTTCCCAGACCACAGCAAAATAAAATCAGAAATCCATAAGAGTAACAATCAAACATACACAAAGTCATTGAAATTAAAATAAACTTCTGCTGAACAATTATTAGGTCCAGAATGAAAATAAGATGGAAATTAAAATGTTCTTTAAACTGAATATCAAAGGGGACACAAGCTGTCAAAATCTATGAGACTCAGCAAAAGCATTTCTCAGGGGAAAATTCATAGCCTTAAAAGCCTACATCAAAAAAGACTGAAGGATCACAAATTAACAATCAAATGTCACATATTAAGGAACTAGAAAAGGAAGAGCAAACCAAACCCAAACCTAGGAGAAGAAATAACTGCAGTCAGAGCAGAACTATGCAAAGAATCAATGAAACAAAAAGTTGGTTCTTTGAAAAGATAAACAAAGTCAACAGACTTCTTAATAGATTAACCAGGAACAAAGGAGAAAAGACCAAATAAGCCCAATTAGAAATTAAAAAGGAGTCATTACAACTGATACTACAGAAATACAAAACATCCAAGAGTAGTATGAAAATCTCTAAGCACATAAATTAGAAAAGGTAGAGGAAATGGGCAAATTCCTGGAAACACACAATCTCCCAAAACTCAACCAGGAAGAAACAGAACTCCTGAACAGACCAATAATGAGCAATGAGATAAAAGCAGTAAAAAATCTCCCAAGAGAAAAATGCCCTAAACCAGATGAATTCACAGCCAAGTTCCTCCAGACCTACAAAGAAGATCTGGTACACCTACTACATAAATTATTCCATAATATTGAGAAGGAGAGAATTCCCCCCAACTGATTTTATGAGGCCAATATCACCTTGATAACAAAGACAGGAAAGGATGCAAGATAAAAAGAAAACTACAGACCAATATCCCTTATGAATATGTATGCAAAAATCCTCAAAAAAATACTGACAAACCAAACTCAACAGCACATTAAAAAAATAATCCACCAAAAAAAAAAAAAATAATCCACCAGGACCAAGTGGGCGTTGTCCCAGGAATGTAAACATGGTTCAATATATGGAAATCAATAAAAATATCTCAGATTATATGTGAAACCCACACACTGTACCCCATGATTGAATTATTGTACACAGCTATGATTCAATTAAAAAAAAAATGTGATTCAACACATAAACAGAGGCAAAACCAAAGACCATATGATCATCTCAATAGATGCAAAGAAAGCATGTGACAAAAACCAATACCCTTTCATGATTAAAAACCCTCAACAAACTAGCCATAGAAAAAAAATCTCAAAATTATAAAAGAATGAAACAGGTCTCTTATCTTTCACTACTCTACTCACAAAAATTAATTCAAAATATATAAGAGACTTAAATGAAATACATGAAACCATAAGAATTCCAGAGAAAAATGTAGGAAAAATCCTTCTAGATATTGGCCTAGGAAAAAAATTATGACTAAGACCTACATGGCAATCACAGCCACAACAAAAACAAATAAATGGGATTTGATTAAACCAAAAAGTTTCTGCAAAGCTAAGAAAAGAACCAACAGAGCAAATAGACAACCTACAGAATAGCAGAAAATATTCACAAGCTATACATCCAATAAGGAAGTAATATCCAGAATCTATAAAAAACTCAAACAAATTGGCAAGAAAAAGACAACCCCATTAAAAATTGGCAAAAGACATGAACAGAAGCTTTTCAAAAGATGATAGACAAATAGTCAATAAACATAAGAAAAAATTTTCAATGTCACTAATCATTAGGGAAATGTAAAATAAAACCACAATGAGACATCACCTTATGAAAAAGGCCTTTCTTTTTTAGAATGGCTTTTATTAAAAATGTTAACAGCAATAGATGGTGGTATGGACAGACAGAAAGGAATGCTTATAAACTGTTGGTGAGACTGCAAATTAATACAAATTTATGGAAAATAGTATGGAGATTCATCAAAGCACTAAAGATATACCTTCTGTTAGATCCAGCAGCCCCACCTCTAGGTATCTACTCAAAGTAAAAGAAGCTATTTTATGAAAAAAGATACCGGCACTCAATGTTTATTGCAGCACAATTCACAATTGTAAAGATGTGGAATCAACCCGAGTGACCATCACTTCATGAGCAGATTAACAAAATGTGGTATATGTATACTATGGCATACTACTCAGCCATGAAGAAGGATGAATTAAGTCCTTTTGCAACAATTTGGATGGAACTGGAGAGCATTCTCCTAAGGGAAGTATCTCACAAATGGAGAGATAAACAACAGGTGTCCTTGCTATTAAACTGGAACTAACCTGTGAGCACACAGAGGGAAATAAAACTTGATTTCAGTAAAACTCCCTTGATTTCAGTGGAAATCAAGCAAGTGTGCACATGTGCACATGTGCATAGAGGGAAGTAAAAATCAGTGGAAATCAAGCAAGTATGAGAGGGGAGGAAGGGATCAAAATCCTACCTAATGAGTACAGTAAACACTATTTGTGTGATGGGCACACTTACAACTGTGACTCAAGCATTACAAAAGTGATCCATGTAACCAAAAATACTTGTACCCCTTTAATATTTTGAAATAAAAATAAAATATACAAGTCTAGATCCAGAAGTAAAAGGAAATGACTGAAAACATGCACATCCTGTTCAATTATTCATGTACGAAGGCACAATCAACAGCAGATATACAAAAAGGCTCATGCCTATAATTCCAGCACTCTGGGAGGCTGAGGCAGGAGGATCACTTGAGGCCACACTGAGCAAAAGAAAGACTCCGTCTCTACAAAAAACAGAAAGAAATTATCCTGATGTGGTGGCACTCATGTGTAGTTCCAGCTACTTGGAGGGCTGAGGCAGGAGGATCACTTGAGCCCAGAAGTTTAAGGTTGCCTTGAACTACAATGACACCATTGTACTCTAGCTCTAGCTCCAAAGACAGATCAAGACATGATCTCAAAAAGGAAAGAAAAGAAGGGAAGGGAAGGGAACATGTACAAAGATTCTGAAAATATTCTCATGTATCCTCTTTGTTGCTGACACAGTTTTCAATGTTCTTTCCTTCTGCGCAAAGGTAAGATTAACCTCCCTACCTCCTAGAAGTAAAGAGTGTCACTCTGGCAGAAGAGTTCAGAGCTAGCATCTGGTTAGACATGTTCTCTGTTCCTCTGCCACAGAGGATGTCATTTCAAATGGTGACTGCTCCTCAGCCAGAGATGGAGTCCAGGGTGAGGGTCCTCTGAAGCACAGGCCCAATGATACGCAGACTTGGGAATTGTTTCTTCCTATAGAATAATCTACTCCATTTTTGCTGACACAGTCTGAGACCAATTATTTGACAACTTACTACAATAACAGAATCCAAAAAAGCTCTGTTGTAAAAGAACTTTTAAAAAAGGAAGTAATCAGATAAGTTTCCAACAATAGGTGATGTGTGAAATTCTATGCAGCCATCAAGAAGGATGATGCATTATGTATATTGACACGGGAAGATATTCATGATCTAGTGATAAGTAAGAAAACAGATTATAAACACCATGTGTTAGGATTCTGTCTATAGAAATGTATATTTACATAAACATAAAAATTTGAAATGGTTTTAAAAAAATAATGATTAAGAAGTGGGATTATGAAGGAATCTTTATTTCTCTGTATTGGAATATTTTATACATCAGAAAAACAAAATTGATTCCAGTTTAGAAAATAAAGTTGTACACCAAAATTTTAACAGTAGTTATCTCTTGAGGGAACAGGGTGTGGTGGGAATTTAAACGATTTTTGGTTTTTTGGCCATACTTCATTATTAAAAAAAGTTATAGATATTTGTATTCCTTCTACAAAAAAGTAGAAAACAAAAGAATGAAAGAGAAAAAGAGGCTCGGCGCCTGTGGCTCAACGGGCTAAGGTGCCAGCCACATACACCTGAGCTGGCAGGTTCGAATCCAGCCCGGGGCCCGCCAAACAACAATGATGGCTGCATCCAAAAAATGGGCCAGGCGTTGTGGCGGACGCCTGTAGTCCCAGCTACTTGGGAGGCGGAGGCAGGAGACTCGCTTGAGCCCAGGAATTGGAGGTTGCTGTGAGCTGTGATGCCACAGCACTCTATCCAGGGTGACAGCTTGAGACTCTGCCTCAAAAAAAAAAAAAAGAAAGAAAGAGAAAAAGAAAGGAAAGAAAGAAAGAAAGATGGAGGGGGGGGAGGAAAAAAGGAAAAAGGGAGGAAGAGAAGGAAGAAAGGAAAAGAAGGAAGTGAGGGAAGGAGGGAGGGAAGGAAAGAAGGAAAGGAAGGAAGGAAGGAAGGTTAACTTGAACCAAGCCCTCTTGAAGGTTGGCCAGGACACTGAGAAGCCTACAAGATGTGTGTTGATTTGATGACATTAAATAGAAACCCTGATATTTATTTAAAAAAAAAAAAGAAAGAACTTAAAAGCATCACTAAAAGATGGTTGATTGAAGACCAGGTGCAGAGGTGATATATGCTGATGTCTAATAACTGTAAATTATTTTAGAACAATGATTCTCAAGTGTGGTTTAGGAACTCCCTGGGATTATGCTAAGCCCTTTTTGGTGTCACACAGGTAAAACTATTTTCATAATAATATATATTTGTCCTATTTCTCTCCAATTCTCTTATGAATTTACAATGGAATATTCCAGAGGCTAAATAGCCTATGACATCACCACAGACTGAATGCAGAAACAGTAGAGTCCAGCTGCTTCTACTTAGCCAGACACCAAAGAGATTTATAAAAATGTTACACAATGCTAATCTTCTTACTAATTTATTTCTACTTTGGAAAGTTTTGCTTTTTCTAAAAATACGTCATTTCTATTAGCAGATTTTTGAAACAGACTCTCACCATGTCCCCTCAGTAGAGTGCTGTGGCATCATAGCTCACAGCAACCTCAAATCTTGGGCTTCAGCAATTCTCTTGCCTCAGCCTCCCAAGTAGCTGGGACCACAGGTACCCACCACAATGCCCAGCCATTTTTTTTGTTGCAGTTGTCATTGTTGATTTTAGTTGGCCCAGGCTGGGTTCGAACCTGCCAACCTTGGTGTATGTGGCTGGGACCCTACCCACTGAGCTATGGGTGCCGCCCATGAATAAATACTTTTAAATGTTCAAACTGTTATTCTAATATGGCAAATATCAGTACTTGCAACCCAGTAAACCACAGCTAGGTCTTACAAAATTCTCAGTAATTTTTAAGAACATAAAAGCATCCAGAAGCCAAAATATTTGAGAAGCTCTATCCTAGAAAGAGAGATTATACAGAACATATAATAATAAAATTATATATAATTTCAATCTTAAGATTGTATTAAAGAATATTTTAGTTGAGTGGGGAAAAGTGAAATATTGAGTTAAATAACTTAAACGAGGGCTTTACATGGTGGCTCACACCTGTAATCTTAACACTCTGGGAGGCCAAGGCAGGAGGACCCCTTGAGCTCATGAATTTGAGACCAGTCTGAACAAAAATAAGACCTATCTCTACTAAAAATAGAAAAAAAAAAACAGCTGGGCATGGTGGCAGGTGCCTTTAGTCCAACCCAGCTAGTCAGGAGGATGAGTCAAGAGGATCGCTTGAGCCTAAGTATTTTAGGTTGCTGTGAACTAGACTGATGCCACAGCATTCTACCCAGGGTGACAGAGTGAAATACTGTCTAAAAAAATAAATATAAATAAATAGATAAATAATTTAAACAATATAGTTACACATCTAACACTATCAGCTAGAGAAATATGTATCGAAGAATTAATTAGAAAACTCAAGGGTAACAAACAGAATCAAAATGAAACTAAAAACTTTACAAAATAATGAAAAAGCAAAGAAAACATACAATTTAAGAAAACAAAGATCTGTAAGATATAAAAAAATAAAAAATTCATAAACAAAAAGATCATGTCATTTTTAATGGATTAATTTACTTCTTACAGTATTATAAACTAAATACTAGCTCCCATCCACTAACCAGCACTTCCTAGCAAGAGGATCCCAGAGAAACCTTAAAGTTGAGTTCCTACCCATGAAGGGAAGGGAGCTTGGATATCCGTCCATGAGCCCCCCTCCCTTTTGGAGTATAGACTATTGCAAATAGGACCTAAGTTCCTGCAAAGCAAAGGTTAAATCACATCTGCAGGCCATCACTTTGAATATATTGTGACTTACTTTCTTAATCAGCAGACTTCCTTATTCCTCTCTACTGACTCCAGGTATTTAGACAAAGCTTTATTTCTTTAACTGACTACAAATCAAAGAATGTCTGAACCCACCTGTAACCTATAAGCACCTCTCCCTCAAGATGTCATCTTTTCAGGCCAAACCAGTGCACATACCTTCCATGGATTGATTTATGATTTTCCTTATAATTCCTGTCTTCCTAACATGTACCTAACATTTTCTCAGTACCTCATGAGACTATGATCCCCAGGCCATTGTTCACTGATATTTGGCTGAGAATAAACTACTTTAAATTATTTTATAGAGTTTGAGTGCTTTTTATTAACAGTATATAAATGGTCAAAATAGAATGTACTTACAAGAGCCATAGCAAAGATAAAGTAACATTTAAAATGGTACTTGTCAAAACACAGGTAAGTTTCATTAGGCAAAGACAAACAGGAGAGAAAGTGAAATTTACAATACCTGTATTTTATTTCTTTTTTTTTCTTTTTCTTTTTTATTAAGTCATAGCTGTGTACATTAGTGCAATCATGAGGTACAATGTGCTGGTTTTATATACAATCTGAAATATTTTCATCAAACTGGTTAACATAGCCTTCATGGCATTTTGTTAGTTATTGTGTTAAGACATTTATATTCTGCATTTAGTAAGTTTCACCTGTACCCTTCTAAGATGCCCCATAGGTGTGTTCCCACCAATACCTGTATTTTTAAAGTAAGATTTAAAATTACTAGTGGACTAGTTTTTATAGTTGTTAAAAAACACTTTACTTCCATTTTTTTTTTTTTTTTTTGAGACAGAGCCTCAAGCTTTCACCCTGGATATAGTGCTATGGCATCATAGCTCACAGCAACCTCCAGTTCCTGGGCTGAAGCGAGTCTTCTGCCTCTGCCTCCCAAATAGCTGGGACTACAGGCGCCCACCACAATGCCTGGACATTTTTTGGTTGCAGCCATCATTGTTGTTTGGTGAGCCCGGTCTGGATTTAATTTCTCAAGTACATGGAAAAAGAACAAAGATATAATTTACAGAATGTACATTTTAAAAATTAGCAAAATTGATTTTTTTAATAACTCTTGGTCTTAAATATAGAAGGACATGCCATATACTTGGCCCTGGAGTAATTTTAGTAAATAATAATAATGACAATCTAAACAAGTTACATGCTCTGGCTATTAATATTACACTATTAATAGGTAATAGTACAATAAAACCAAAAAATTTTAAAACAAAAAGAAACTTTGCTTTAAGAAAAAAATCCTGGCTCAGTGCCTGTGGCTCAACGGGCTAAGGCGCCAGCCACGTACACCTGAGATGGCGGGTTCGAATCCAGCCCAGGCCTGCCAAACAACAATGACGGCTGCAACCAAAAAAAAAAAAAAAAAAAAAAATGGCTGGGCATTGTGGCAGGCGCCTGTAGTCCCAGCTACTTGGGAGGCGGAGGCAGGAGACTCTCTTGAGGCCAGGAATTGGAGGTTGCTTTGAGCTGTGATGCCACAGCACTCTATCCAGGGTGACAGCTTGAGGCTCTGTGTCAAAAAAAAAAAAAATTATGATAAATAAAACTAAATTTTTGATAAGTCAATGAAGTTGTGCATGTGAACCTGATTTTTGACAAATTTAGTGTGAACAAAAAGATTTTTCTGTTACTGATTTTTGAGGCCGAGTTTCACTCTATGCCCTGGGTAGAGTGTGGTGACATCATAGTTCACAGCAACCTCAAACTCCTGGACTCAAATGATTCTCTTACTTCAGCCTCCTGAGTAGCTGAGACTACAGGCCCTTGCCACAACACTTAGCTAATTTTTTTCTGTTTTTAGTAGAGACAGGGGTTTTCATTCTTGCTCAGGCTGGTCTTGAACTCCTGAGCTCAAGGGATCCACCTGCCTCAGCCTCCCAGAGTGCTGGGATTAGAGGCAAGAGGCACGATGCCCTGCTGAACAAATAGATTTTAAACAGCGAACTATGTTCAGCAGTTACGGAGAAAGTGGCAGTCTAGCCCAGATAACTGAGTTAATACAACATACTTCTCTGTATAATCCCGTTATTATAAGGAACACCACATTTACTCCTATTATTACAATCACCATCTGCAAAATCAGAATGAAATTAATATAGAGCTAACAATATAAAATTTGATGTCTCTGCTTTTACTTAAAGTTGTCTTCTTAAGATATTAAGTTCTCTTAATACCTTTTAAATCAAGGACATGTTTTTATTGATGCAATAAATTCCATTTGGCAGATTTCTAAGTGATATTGTTCTATGTATCATTATCCTCCTGGGCAGGGAAAAAATAATAATATATCATTTTATAAGTATATCAATGCAAGAAAATCTGGCTGTACGCCCAGTTCTGCTTTGTACCTGAGAATAAACCCTGAACCTCTCTCTAAATTTATTCCTTTACCTCACAAGGAAAGAAAACAAAGTAATCACTGGCTTTAACCATCCTATATTAAAAAACAACTGTGCCTTTTAAACGACAATTGCAATTCCATATTTAAAAGGAAAATGGAGCAAAGAATAGAATGGTAGTTGCCAGGGGCTGGAGGGTGGAAAAAATGAGGGGATGTTGGCCAAAGGTTACAAAGTTTTAGCTAGGCAGGATGAATAAGTTACGGAGAACTATTATTGTACAGCATGGTTAATAATAATATATTGTGTACTTAAAAATTGCTAAGAAAAAGGCCCACATCACAAAATTTCAAAACTGTACATGCTGGCGTGGATGTGGAGAGACGGGAACACTTCTACACTGCTGGTGGGACTGCAAACTAATACAACCTTTTTGGAAGGAAGTATGGAGAGCCCTCAAAGAATTCAAGCTAGACCTCCCATTTGATCCTGAAATCTCATTACTGGGCATCTACTCAGAAGGAAAAAAAATCCTTTTATCATAAGGACACTTGCACTAGACTGTTTATGGCAGCTCAATTTACAATCACCAAAATGTGGAAACAGCCTAAATGCCCACCAACCCAGGAATGGATCAACAAACTGTGGTATATGTACACTATGGAATACTATTCAGCCATTTAAAAAAATGGAGACTTTACAGCCTTTGTATTAACCTGGATGGAAGTGGAACACATTATTCTTAGTAAAGCATCACAAGAATGGAGAAGCATTAATCCCATGTACTCTATTTTGATATGAGAACAATTAATGACAATTAATG
>CAUYRH010090782.1:0-15829 GCA_963574655.1 Perodicticus potto
TCCTGTTAAGGAACATGGTTGGTGCAGGAGAGGTAGATGAAGACCTGGAAGTTGAAACCAAGGAAGAATGTGAAAAATATGGCAAAGTCGGAAAATGTGTGATATTTGAAATCCCTGGGGCCCCAGACGACGAAGCAGTACAGATATTTTTAGAATTTGAGGGAGTGGAATCAGCAATTAAAGCTGTTGTTGATCTGAATGGGAGGTATTTTGGTGGATGGGTGGTTAAAGCATATTTCTACAATTTGGATAAATTCAGGGTCTTGGACTTGGCAGGACAAGTTCGATTTTAAGAACTAGAGCACGAGTCATCTCTAGTGATTCTTTTTTTGTTTTTCTTTTGCAGTTTTTGACCGGGGCTGAGCCTGAACCCACCATCTCCGGCATATGGGGCTGGTGCCCTACTCCTTTGAACAACAGGCGCCGCCCTGTCATAGCTTTTTTTTTTTTTTTAAGAGACAGAGTCTCACGTTATCGCCCTCCATAGAGTGCTATGGCATCACAGCTCACAGCAACCTCCAGCTCTCGGGCTTAGGCGATTCTCGTGCCTCAGCCTCCCAAGTAGCTGGGACCACAGGCACCCGCCGCAACGCCTGGCTATTTTTTTTGGTTGTAGTTTGGTGGGGGCCGGGTTTGAACCGGCCACCCTCCGCATATGGGGCCAGCACCCTACTCACTGAGCCACAGGCTCTGCCCCCTCCAGTGATTCTTAAGTGAGCTAAGGGCTGAGCAGAGGAGCAAACCCACAGCCCCCATGGCTGCTGGGTGCTGAGACTCTTGGAGGGACTTCTAGGACATATGTTGGTTGAACCCTTTTTTATTTTGTGGTTTTTAAATATAGTATAAAAATCCTTTAAGAAAAACAACAATAACAACAAAATAGCTGGGCATTGTGGTGGCCGCCTGTAGTCCCAGCTACTTGGTAGGCTGAGGCAAGAGAATCACTTAACCCCAAAATGTGGAGGTTGCTGTGAGTGGTGATGCCACCGCACTCTACCCAGTGTGACAGCTTGAGACTCTGTGTCAAAAAAAAATAAAACAAAAATTGAGGCTTGGTGCCTGTGGCTCAACGGGTTAAGGCGCCAACCACGTACTTCTGAGCTGGCGGGTTCTAATCCAGCCCGGGCCCGCCAAACAACAATGACGGCTGCAACCAAAACTGGCCGGGCGTTGTGGCTGGCGCCTGTAGTCCCAGCTACTTGGGAGGCGGAGGCAGGAGACTTGCTTGAGCCCAGGAATTGGAGGTTGCTGTGAGCTGTGATGCCACAGCACTCTATCCAGGGTGACAGCTTGAGGCTCTGTCTCAAAAACAAAACAAAACAAAAAATGAGACAGGGGTTGAAGGTCAGGCAGGACCTAAACTGACCAGACCAGCTGCGTTATGTCTGCCCTAGATTGACAGACCCATCTTATTCTTTAGCTCAGTAAGACTCCATCTTATTCTTTAGTGCCTTTCAATAGTCACTGCAACCTCAAACTCCTGGGCTTAAGCAATCCTCCCGCCTCAGCCTCCCTGGCTACTTTTTCTATTTTTACTAGAGAGAGGGTGTCACTCTTGCTCAGGCTTATCTCCTAAGCTCAAGAGATTCTCCCACCTCAGCCTCCCAGAGTACTAGGATTACAGGCATGAGACACCTTGCTTGGCCAGATTTTAATTTAATTGAGCATAAAAATTTCATTGATATAGTTTCAGATTCTAATTGTTACTAGCCTTCAAGAAACTACTGCTTGTCAAGTTTTGGTTAGTATCAAAGAAGAACAGCCACAATTATTTGGAAAGGCCATTAACACATCCCCTTACCAATGCCTATCTGTGTAAGCCTATATTTTCTTCCTAAACTTCAATTAAAACAATATATTACGTCAGATTAAATGCAGATGCAAGGATGAGATTCCAGCTGTCGTCTATCAAGCCAAGCATTAAAGAATGTGTAAATACACCTGTAATCCTAGCAGTCTGGGAGGCCGAGACGGGTAGATTGCCTGAGCTCATTAGTTGGTGACCAGCCTGAGCCAGAGGAGGGAAAAAAAATACTCCCTCCAGGCATTGTGGTGGGCGCCTGTAGTCCCAGCTACTTGGGAGGCTGAGGCAAGAAAATCACTTGGGCCCAAGAGTTTAAGGTTGCCGTGAGCTGTGATGGTACAGCACTCTACCCAGGGGACAGAGTCAGACTGTCCAAAAAAAAAAAAGTTTTTTCCTAAAAATATGTTACTATGTTAACACTAGGCTTGTTTATTGTCGTCTTAAATTAATTGTGTGATAATTTTTACATGCATCCATTTAGATTTATAGTCATGTAAATACAACAGAATTCTCTGGGGGGGGGTCTCATAATTTTTAGTTGTGAAAAGGGGTCCTGAAATCAAAGTTTGAGAACCAGCACTCTAGTTTAGTATTATCGTTCTGCATTAACCAGTGTTAGGCAGAAGAGGGCAACAGAGGCAACTAAATGAGACCACCCCCTTTGTTTTTCTACAGTTAAGGGTACTTAGCGCCTACTGGGTGTGACCCACACCCTGTGCTGGGCATACAGAAGCAAATCTGACAAGGAGTTCATGGTTGCGGGTAACAGACCCTGGAAATTTTCAGTGGTGGGGACAAAGTAGGCCTCTCTAGTGAGCCTCCAGAGGTGCTGGGAAAGGGTAAGCTTGCCCTTAATAACTATGGTTATTCCCACTTAGTGCCTGGTAGAGGGAAGGACGCCCAGCATCTGGGGCTAAAGAGGAATGTGAGCTTCCCAGCCTTTCTAGGCTGGATCCTGATCAGTGTCCAGGAGAATGAGAAGGAAGACCAGATATCATTTTGTATTAGCTTGACAGAAATATTTCCTAAGCCATCCCCAACGCCTCTACAATGTGAAAAGCAGCCGCCCCTTTCTTCCTCGCCTGTCCCTGACCCCGCTGTTGTCCTCTCTCCCGCAAAAGCACTGCCTTTCCCTCTTTCACGTGGCTTTAACTTAAGTCCTTCTCCAAAAGCCAAAACCAAAACCTTCCTCTCTCCTCCCTTCCAGCTGCCAACCAGCTGGAAAGGGACAGCCACAATGCCACCAACCCTGCTCCCACCTTTCTCCCCACCCACACTGTTCTCCTAGGTCACCCATAGTCCCAGCTGTCCACCCTGGAGGACACTTTCATCCATGTCCTGCCAATCTTGCTGACTTCTTCTCCCCCCTCTGGCTTTTTTTGTGAGTTCTATCTCCCTGCCTTGTCCCCAGCCCTGGGGCCACTCACCCTCTCTTGAAGGCGGTCCACTCTCAGGGTGTGGCCTCAAGCTTTAGCCCTTCTACTGAGCTCCAGACCCACATAGCTCCCACAGGCCCCTCAAACTCACCTTACACCCAAATCACACCATCATCTTTCCTCACACCTGCTACCTCAGGGTTCCTACCCCAGGAAATGGCCACCACCTCGCCAGACCCCTGGCTGGGCCCCCAGATGGCACCCCAGGCTCTTCCATCTCCCTTTACCCTCCATGACACAGTCGGCAGTTCTTGCCTCTTTCCCACTACATATTCTTGGATCCCCACCTCCACCTGGGCCAGGCCTAGGCTCACACCCTTGTGTCTCCTTGTCCTCTGGACTCTTAAAACAGGCCCCCAATCTGTCTCCCTGCCTCAGTCTCCAAATAGCAACCAGGGCACTGTGATAAGCAAATCTGGCCCGTTATCCCTGCTTACATCCTCCCATGACTCCCTCCACCCTCAGCACAGAGGCCGACTCTATGACCAAGACCTTGTGCGGTGTGACATGTCCCTCACCCACCTTCCCAGCCACGGACTTTCTTGACCTTCTGCCTTGTTACTATGAAATTGATTTTGGTGTTTCCAGACACATACCCTGCACCGCAGGCCTCACTGGCTAACACTGATCTTTTAATCCCCACCTCCTTTGAGGGACTACTATTTTCATTCCCTTTTACCCACAAGGAAGCTGAGGCTCAGAGAGGGGAGTGACTGGGCCGGGACATGCATCTGGCCCTCAAGCCCCAGGGTCCTACATCCAATGTGCGCTGCAACCCAGGCAAGTGATTTGGTTTCTAATTCCCCTCTTCATCCCCATCCATTCCCACTCAATATATACCCTCCTCACGTCTACACCCTTTAAGCTGGGCTGGGGCTCAGGTGCCATGGACCCCCACAGGATTTGGGACTCAGGTGCCTCATACTCCACACCTTGACCTCCTTTGGCAATAAATTGGGCCAGCCATAGGTTTCCCTCAGATGTGCTGGTGGTGAGCATGCCTCAGCCCCTATGGTCCCACCACACGTCACTGGAGGACACAGAGCCACTGAGGCATGGGAAGGCCAGCAAGGAGGAGAGGCTGGCAGATTGGGGGCCCTCTGGATGTGGGAGGGTGGTAAGGAGCACTCCGGATCCAAGCCACGCTTCCCATTCCTCCCAACCCCCCCTGCTTGTTCATGTTCCCACTTCTCAGGATGAAGTTCAACCTCAGGCTGGGCATGGCGGCTCATGTCTATAATCTGGGAGGCCAAGTTGGGTGGATTGCTTGAGTTGAGGAGTTTGATATCAACCTGAAGAAGAGTGAGATCACATCTCCACTAAAATAGAAAAACTAGCTGGGTGTGGTACTGGGTGCCCGGAGTCCCAGCTGCTTAGGAAGCTGAGGCAGGAGGATATCTTGAGCCCAAGAGCTTGAGATTGCTGTGAACTATGGTGATGCCACAGCACTCTACTCAGTGTGACAGAGTGAGACCTGTCTCAAAAAAAAAAAAAAAAAAAGGCCAACCTCAAACCCCATCTAGCATGGCCTCCATCTGCCCTCCAGCTCCGTCTTATTTATCTGATCCTCACCTGGGACTTATATGTATCAACACTATCCCGGGCATTCTACAAAATTAACTCAATCCTAAATACCCTATGAGTAAATACTAGGATCATCCCCACTTTACATATGAGGAAACTGAGGCACAGAGTGATGACAGAGCTAGTGCTTGGCAGTGTCAGGATTTGAGCCCAGGTCATGTGGCTCCAGAGTCTGTGCTCTGTTTGTGTGATCTGTTTCTCTCTTTACCCCTTCCTGTGTTACTCCTGTTCCCCCAAATATACCTAGCTTCTCACCTGTCATCTGCCCATTGCCACTTTCATGCCTTTGTGCTTAATGTTCACCCTGCCTAGAAGATTCTTCCTTCCTTATTTTGACAAGTTCTGTTCATCCTTAGAGACCTGTGTCACTTCCCTGTGAAGTGGTCCTTGACAAAACCTGGCCTCCCCTGGCTGATTTAGGAAGCCTTCTCAGTTCACAAAGCACTTGGTACACACCTCTATGAGCACAGATAGCTCTGGGAGTGGGAGCTCCCTGGTGACAAGGGTGGGTTCTTCTCTGTCTGTTTAGGACTTCATCCAGCTCAGGAAACACTGGTGAATGAGAGATACAGATGCACAATGCTGGGGCAGGGAAAAATCAGACCATAACTCTTCCCTTCTAAAAGTTCATAGTCTGGTAGGAAAATTGACCCATCAATAGCACTCCAAGATCCAAGGGCATCAGAGCTCCAGGAGAGGTGCAAAGGGCCTTCAGTGTCACAGGCTTCAAAGGAAAACATGATACTTCCCACTGGGAAAGCTGGGTAGGGAAGACCTGTATTGGGCCTTGAAGGGTGGAGAAAATCTCGACTGGCCAAGTGCGGACATGCAGGCAGGAGAGACAGGGAAAAGATTCCAGGCTGGCTGGGACAGAGGCAGGGAGGTAAGAAAGCCCAAAGGTTTTTTGTTTGTTTGTTTGTTTGTTTGTTTTGTCGAGGCAGAGTTCTATCCTATGCCCTGAGCAGAGTGCGGTGGCGTTGTAGCTCACTGCAACCTCAGACTCCGGCTGTGGGCATCCTGCCGCCTCAGCCTCCGAGGCCACTGGGATTACAGGCGCTCGTCGCTGCGCCCAGCTGGGTTTTTCCATTTTTTTCATGAGTCGGGGTCTCACTCTCGCTCAGACGAGCCTCGAACTCCTGAGTTCAAGCAATCCTCCCGCCTCAGCCTCCCACAGTGCTGGGATTACAGGCCTGAGCCACCGCGCCCGGCAGCCCAAAGGTTTTTTAGGCCCCAATGAGTTCAGTCAGGCCCAACCACTTCACCACAGACAGAGAGCAGCCGGAGAGCAGGGCTGTACCTGTCACACTCGGCACTCAGCCCCCACACGTGGAGCATTGTTTGGATTTGCTGGAAGCAGATCTTGTGGCTTGTAAAGGCTTATACAATTTGGTGGCCCTTTTTAAGAAAAACTATGCAAAATTATTAATACTAATTTAAATGTTGCACCAAAGTGAACATTTATCTGCAATGAGAATGGGAGGAGCTGTGTTTAATAGTTTTGCTGCCCAGGCTTAAACTGTAGAGCTTCACTGTTAATCTGCATTGGGTAAGAAGAGCAGAAGTAGGGCAAAAGGGGGCAGAGGGTATGAGGCCTCCAGGCTACTGAGCCTAAGATCACCCTCTTAGACAAGACAACACCATGACCACCTCTTGTCAAGCTTCATGGGTCTCCCCCACCACAGAAAGGCTAAATTCTTCCAGGTCAGAAGACTCCTTGCCCTCTGGATGGGTGGCCAGGGGGCAAATGTGGGCGTCTGAAACCTGATTGCTGGTCACCTCCAGGTCATGCCTCCCCCTCCCCTAACACTCACCCCCAGCAGTCATGAAGGGTCTCTTCTGAAAAGCTCCTTTTCATTCTGACATTCTGCTCATCTGACCTCAGCTGCGGAGGCTCTCACACCAGGGGCAGCTAGAGAACTCTCTGAGAGTCTCATTCATTCATCTCCTAAGGCTGAGATCTCACAAGGGCAGGCCATGTACCAGGCTGGGCGGTAGTGGGTGGGGTGCACTGCCATGGAGGTGGTGGGAAACCAGACATGGAAATGGAGCCCAGACCAAAGGCAGGCAGCCTGGGAGAGTTCAGGAAGGCTCCTCAGAGGTGGTGATTTGAGAGATGGAGCATTCATTCACTAATTATTTACTGAGCACATACTATGTGCAGCCTCTGTGGATACAGCAGTGAAGAGAACTGATGGGCATTTGGCCTCTGTGTTATTCCCTTCCACCCAGCAGGGAAGCAGGAATTAAGTTTGAGAGAAGGGGAACAGCAGGAACAACCACATGGAGAGGGCAGAACCATATGAGAACAGAACTCATCTTGCTTGTTGATGGAGCTGACAGCAGCTTGGTGCAAGGGGAGAAGGAAGTAAGTGATGGGGAGAAGAGGCTGGTGGGGTTGGCAGAGAGCAATAATGTAGGGGCTGGAATGTCGGAGACTTAGGATTTGATCATGCTGGCAACTCAGAACCAGAGAAGGTTCTGAGCAGAGGGAAAAGTCACAAGGTTTCTTAGCACCATTATGAAGTTCAACAAGTAAGGCAAAACTGCCTCTGACCCGCCCTCGGGCTCCAGCAACCAATAGGAGCTTCCTGGGGCCAACCTCCTTACCTCCAGACCCTTGGCCTGGCTAAGAGAGGGCCTACACCCCCAGCCTGGACTTCACCCTCCACCTCACCCTCTCTTTCCTGTTCTTCCAACCGGTCCCTCAGCCCTAAGACTGCGGCAGTTTCCTCTGACAGGAACGCCTTCCCCTCCATCCCCTAAAGCCCGGTGTCTGTCCAGTCTCTCACTTGTTTCCCTGCCAAGTTGTAGCACCTATGTTCCCCCTTTTACAGACGAGGAACCAGAGACTCAGAGAGGGAGAGTAACCTGTTCAAGACACACAGCTTTGCCTCGAATGCAATAGTGATGGGTAGAATGACTCCTGTGCCAGCTGTGTGGTCTTGGGAACATCACTTAGTTCTCTGTGCTTGGGTCCTCATCAGTGAAATGGGGCGCCTACTGCAAAAGTTAGCACGAGGCTTACAGGGAAGCCGTACTGCTCCCCCAACATTCCTTCGCTCTCCTAGCCCAGTCAGTGGCTTTCACATCACCCCCGCCACATTTAACGTTCATTCATACACGGAGTCCCTCCAACGCCTGCTCTGCGCACGCCCCGTGCAGGGCGCTGGGGGCTCAGAGACGTATTAGACTTGGCTTCTTCACCCAGAGGCCGGGGTGAGGCGGGGCAGGAGCAGAAGACACATCACGATTTGAAATGTGTGCTGTCCTCACCCAATTCTGCTCTTGACTTCACATTTTTAAAACTGACAATGGGGGCTGAATAGGGGTAAGTGTGGAAGAGAGATCTGGTCTTTTTTTTTTTTTCAAAAACTTACTTTTCATCGCTTCCTGAAATCTGAACATTTCACAGCACCCAACTCACCTCCACGCGCTGAGCCCCGAGGGGCAGCACGAGGGCGGCGTCCCACTACCCTCAAGTGCTCCAGCATCCCTGGGACCTCCTGCCCGTGGGTCCCCCCTCGCCTCCACCCTAATGGATCCCTGTCCCTTAAGCATGGCTCTCCCCACCCCCCAACAGCAGTCCAGAAGCCCCAGTCCCAGACAAGCCAGCTTTCCGCGCCTCCTTCCCCTTCGGGTCCCGAGGTTAAGCCCCGCCCCGGATCGGCTCTTTAAACCCCAACCCGGTCCATTATCCTCTCTGCAGCCGCACCTCTATATCGCCCGCCCCGCCCTCTCCGAGTTAAAGTGCACGTTCCGCAGAACGCCGCTCTTTCCCGACTCTCTGATTGGCTCCTGCAGCCCGACGGCGTGGGGCCCGGAAAGGGGAGCCGGCTTGCGCTCCGCCCTTGCCCGCAGCCGATAAGGGGCGGGGGCTTAGCTGACTCCGCCCTATTAGGGCGGGGCCGCGCTGGCCGGCGCTTGGTCGCTGGGCGGCGCTGCCTGAGCTGGGCTCAGCTCTGGCTTTGGCTGCAGCTACAGTGGGGGTGGGCGGCGGGAATGACAGCGGCGGTGGCAGCGGCTGCAGAGCCGGGCTGAGCGAGCGGCTAGCGAGCAGGGGGAAGAGGAGGAAGTGGAGCCGCGGCGTGGAGCTCGGGAGTCAGCCGCCGCGCCGAGGTCCGCCCGTTTTGCAGTGCGAGCTGAGTCCGGACCCGAGAAGACTTCCCCGCAGGGCTCTGGCCGCCGCGACTCCCTGCCGGCTCCTGCCCTGCCCTACCCGTCTCAGCTCCGGGTTCCGCTCCCGGACACTCCCAGCCCTGCGGTCTGGGGCGTGCGGCCGGGACGCCCCAAGCCGCAGCCCTGATTTGGTGCACCGGGGCAGGACGCTCCTGGCCCCACCATACGTGTCCGTCCTTGCAGGTTCGTTCCCAGCCTTTCTATCAGTGTGTGTCGGAGCTCGCCGCTCTCCGCCCTGAGGTTAGCGCAAGGTGGCCCGAGGCCCTCTACTTGGGCTCAAAGGAGCCCGGACACCCCCAGTCTCTGGCTCCACTAGACCTGAACCTTCAGTTGCCTCTGACCCAGTGCTTCGGACTTGGAACTGTGCGAGCGCCCGGGAAGCCCCGGCCCGGGTCCAGCGCTCTGTAAGGGATCCCAGGCGGGCAAGACAGTCGGACTGAACCACTGGGCTGGTGCTGCGAACGCCAGCTAACACCTTCCTCTTGACCCAGGCGAGGGGCTCAAGTCTTGCCCCGAAGAGAACACGAGGGCCCGCCTCTGCCCCGGCAGAGGTGGCAGAGCGAGAGCCAAGGCTGCAGGTGAGAGAGCCCCGGATGCGGGGCAGGAGCGGTCCCTGACCCCATCGTGGCAGCGTGGCGGCCGGCTGAGGGCGCGTAGGGGGCACAGGCAGAGGCTGGAACTCGCTGGGAGAGGGCGCGGGAAAGGCGGGGGGAAGGGAGAGGACAGGCACTTATTGAGGGCCCATTGTGTGCAGGTCCGAGTTCCGCCCTTGCACAAATGGTCCCTCATGTACGGCTCACTCCTGCTCCCTTAGATAGGTGTTGTGTAGTGTTATGGGCGCTTACAGGTGGGGATACAGAGATTCAACGGGGCTGCATGAGCCTCTCTTTTCACTGTGCAGAGGAGACTGGGGAGGAAGCAAGGGGTGAAGAGCGGAAGAAGCAGTGAAGGAAGAAGCTGGCAAGTAGGAGGGAGGATCAAGGTGGGGCCCCTGGAGCATCTGAGCGCTGGTCCTGAGGCTGAGGAGGTGGCTTCTCCTTGTCTCTCTCACTCCCTGTTCGTGTCACCTCCCAGGAAAGGTGACCCAGAGTTGAGGGCAGAGGGGGGACGCTTCCTAGTCCTAAAGCTTGTCTCTCTTTGGGCCCACATGGGAGAGGGGCTGTTTCTGGGCCCCTCTGGCTGTTTCTGCGACATACTCCGCGGTCTCTAAAACACTCTGGAGGTCCTGTGATGTGGCTTATCTGACGCATGGTGTTCAAATTAGGGCCCATCAGAGCTGGAAGAGATGTGGCCCCTCAGCACTCACCTAGCTCATCTCCTTCACATTACTAATGGAGGGTTAGGGTTTACGTAAGGGGGATGCCAGTTTGCCCCAGGTCCTAAAGCCAGTGATTGTCTGAGCCAGAAGCAGACTTGAGAAAACCTTCCCAAACACCTTTCAAGGTATCCACGCCCCTTCTCAGTTAGCATCTTCTGGGTAGGTGGCTGGAGTTTTCTCCACTCCTGATATGAAGTGGGAGGAGGTGTCTGTGTGGTTAGTGCTGGGGCCTGAGAAATGCCATTAGCCCCAAAGCCTTTGGCCCAGATGGAAAGTCCAACCTCAGTCTCTCCTGGGCAGTGCAAGACACCCCTGACCCGGGAGGGGAGGGGCTTGCTCAAGTTCTCATGGCTGGGGGCTCGCTAAGCTGGAGGCACAGTCCCAACTGTCCTGATTCCTAGGTAGAGGGTCCTTCTGCTGTCTCCGGGGGGCCAGCCATTTAGGGCAAAGAGTATTGTGAAAGAGCCCTTGGCATGGACTCTGTAGGCTCTTGTTCTGGGGGGTGGGGAGGGGATATGGCCTTGGTTTGGGCCCTGTGGCCTTGGCTGGGACTAATTAACCCATGCTGTGCCCAACTCCCTGGAGTTAAGGTGAAACCATCTTAGAAAGCCCCTGGAAGGTGGAGGAGGGTGGTGAGAGGTCAGCTGACAACTGGACGTTCAGTCCCTGGGGTGGAGGAGTTGGGGGAACCTGGAAGAGAAGATGACTTAGGGGCTTGGGCGTCCCCTCCCCCCAACCTTGGTCCAGATATTCAAATCTTCATAATAATCCTTGCGTCTAAACAAAGCTCCTCTTTGATGAAATAGTTTCACACCTGTGATCTCATTTCATGCTATGGTGGAAAGAGCCTTAAACCTGAAGTGAGGCAGAGCAGGGCTGGGGAGTCACAGGGGATCTCATGGATCCATCTGTGGTTGCAAGCCCCACCTGTAAAATGGGGTCAAGACAGGCTATATGTTACCTGCTCAGGGAATGGGGCAATCACATCTGGCAAACTGTCAAGTGCTAAGGGGTTTTTGCTGTGTTTGCAAGACTGGACTTGTTATTAATGGCTACCTTGTGTGGGAAACCAAGGCTCAGAGAGGTAAAACCATTTACCCGGGGCCTTTGAGTTTGCTTCTGGAACTATGAGTGTCAGCTGTATACCAAGTACCTTGGAAGTTACCTGCATGGGCAAAGCAGCAGCCTGGAACCTAAGTAACTGGTGAAACAAAGTGGTTAAGACAGATCAGCCAGGTGGGCACGAATCTGCTCTGTCTCCCACTAGCTGAGTGGTACTAGGCAAAGCCCTGAGTCCTAGCTTCTCTGTACAATTAGAATACGTCCGTTATCAGGCTAAAATGTGAGGATTAAATGACAGACATAAATATGCAGCACCTGGCTAAGTATTCCGCTTCCTTCCCTATGAAGAAAAGGGAGCTTGCATTTTGACCAGGAAGTCTGGGAAAATTCTCAAACTTGCCTTCCATTAGAATGTAAACCACTGTTGTAAGCTCAGAAAGCAGGTTTTGAGCAGCGCAGGCTCCATTGTGGGTCAGATAACCATGTGCCACCTCCCCTGGTCTCATGCCTTCTAGAGTCTGCTTGAGGACACTGATAAGGGGCTCTGAATTCTGACAACCCCCCAACCCTGTTGACTTCATGCTGGGGAGCTGTGGTCGGGCGAGCCATGTCCATCCCCTGGGCCATTGTCTGGTCTCCCTTAGGCACAAAGGTGCAGTGAATAATTTATTGCTCCCTTCAGCTGGGAGGCAGGGAAATAGCTGTATGTTCAGCTAAGCTTCTGAACCCTGCCAGAAGAGGGGGTGGCTCCTGTCTGTGCTGTTAGCAGTCTTGGAGATGAAATGGGGGGTAGGGATAGAACAGGGAGAAAGTGACCCATCACTCATTCGATCCACAGAGGCAACAATGGGAACCAAGTTAGCTGAACAGGATCAAGTTGTGGGCCTCTGATTTTAAAGAGGGGAGGGGTAAGGGTGAGGATACAGGGTGAGAAGGGGTGGGGGGCTCTTGAGGACTGGAGTAACCAGGAAGGCTTCTTCAAGGAGGTAGGTGTCTGGGCAGGATGTAGAGGCATCTTGCTGTAGAGTAGGGGTCCTGACATCCCTTCAGTAAGAATCCTGGCTGTGCCACTAAGCCACTGTGAGACCATGGGCAAGACACTTGACCATGCCAGGCCTCCATTTCCTCCTGAAAATGAAGGTAGTAATTCTCATGACCAAGAGGTCACATGTGTAAAACACACGGCATGATAGGTACTCAGCAAGGTGATGAACAGGGGTGGGCTAGTGGTGGGAGAGACGGTGTGTTCCACCATGGAGCTCCGGAACTCTGGAGTAGCAAGCCTGCGTTTGTAGGCTTAGTGAGGAGTAGGGAGAAGAGATGTGAGCGGCCAGGAAGGAGAGGGCCTTGCATATTGAAAGCATCATGAGGTCTCCATTTAGAATCTTCTGTGGCTCCTTGTCGTCTAGAAGAGGAAGACCAGGCCCCTAGTCCTGGTGTTCATGTGCTCTCCTACTGTAGCCTGCTCATCACTGTGCCCTGAACACACTCCATGTGGCCCATCCCTGCCCCTTTGCTTGTGGGGCTTCTCCCATCAGAACCACCATCCTGTGTCTTCTCCACTCTTCTCTCCATCTTTTAAGGCCCAACTCAGGTCATAAACTGAATGTTACCCCAGAAGCAGTCCTGGATTTACCCAGGCTTCTGGTTATGCCCCCTCTGAATCTTTAATATTTACATGTAATAGTAATAGTTAATACCTACTACCCATCGCATTTTTACAGTTGATAAAATGTATTCACACACCCATTTACTACTACCATGATGATATTAACAATAGCTAATACTCTTGAGTATAATGAACCAAACAATCCACTAGGTGCTTTGCATTCTTAGTCACACAAACTCTCAGAGATGCCTACTGTTATCCCCCAGAAACTGGGGCTCAGAGAGGTATATTATCTGGTTCAAGGTCTCACAGCAGAGTTAAGCCTACATTCATTTGAATTGGAATCTGTGTCCTGTCTTCTCAACTCCACCCAGGTACCTTGAAAGCATACTTTGCATGCATAAAGCCTGGACATGAGCCTTCTTCTCAAGGCTGAGGAAGAGCAGTGCTGGACTAAACATGTGGTGTAGGAAGGACCCCAGGGTGGGGGATCCGGGCTCTGGACTCTGGATCGGCTGGCTGTGTGACCAGGGGTGAGTCAGTCTCCCCCTCTCTAGGGTCCTGTTTGCTTCTGTCTATGTGGAGCACGTGGGGTATGAGCTTTCTGCAGTATCCTTTGTGACCCTGGGATAAGGAGGAGGAGACCACAGCACTAGGGCCAGAGGATGTGGTGTAAGAGGCAGCTGTGATTTTTGGCCTGGCCACTGTCTGGGCCAGCAGGCTCTGTGGGTAGCTGCTGCCTCAGCCCACAGAGGGTGGTAGCCTGGGCTGCAGGCAGCATGGTCATTAGCTGGCAGAGACGACCCAGTGATTGGGAGTTGGCTGGATCAGGCCAGGTTGGCAGGACTAGAGGCAGGGAGGCCTGACCACAGAGGGGTCACTGGTGGGGCAGCTGGCAGGGAAGCCGGCTTCCCCTCCCTTCACCCGCTTCAAGGCAGTGGCAAGCACACAACAGGCCCCAAAGGATTTTTGGCCAAGGTTTGCCCTTTCTCCTGTTGTAGTTGTGGGAGAGAGCAGTACATAGTGTCTAACCCGGCCCGAAGTTGCCACCTCCTAGGAGCCTCTAAGACTCCTTCTAAGCAGGTGGCAGCCAGCCCTCCTCTGGGGCTGATCACAGCCCTCTGCTCACTGACTGTGGGGTTATGCGTGCCTCTTCCCTTGCCAGCTTGTCAGAACTAGATTCTATGTCCCAGGTGCCTAGCAGCGTGCCTAGCACAAAGCAACCCCCCAGTCAAGGGAGGCACGATAGTAACGGTGTTGTGAGGGGTAGATGACAAGAAAGGAATGGGATACCTGTCCAGGTTTATCTCACAGATGGGCACTCCATCAGGATGAGTCCCCTTGCCTGTCCCCTTGTATTGGCCTAGTGTATGGGGGACTCTCTAAGAAGCTGACTGAAGAGTCCAGTGAGTGATGCTAGGAGGGAGAGCATGCCGGGTGGAGGGAAGCCTTCCCTTAGGAGGACTCTGTGTGTCAGATGGGCTTTGCACAGGCACAATTCCCACCACCTGCCCAATGTGTAAGCAGGTACTGTTGGCCTGGGAGGGACTCTGAGCTAGGTATGGGGCAGGGAGCAGGACCAGGATGTCTGAGGACCCGGGTTTTTCCTCTCAGGCTTTAGCAGCAGAAATGACCCAGTTGGGAGGAGCCATCTGGTGACCAGCTAGGAGATGCTGGGCAGAGAGTGGGTTCTTCCATAAAGGGAAACAGCATTTATTTGATCTCCCGTCAACACACACACATATACACAAACACACACATACCACCCAAAATACAACATGATTGGAGATTTTTATCTGTGGAAGAAACACATTAAACAAGTAAATTATGAGAAGCAGGCTCCTGAGGCAGGGGTCCCATCAATATCTGTGGATAGTGGTATTGGGTAGGGCTCAAGTGACTTAGATAAGTGATTTAATTTTTCTGGGCCTCAGTTTACCCATATATAAAATGGAGATAAGTATAGCACCTACTTCATAGGATTGTTGTGAGGATTAAATGCAAAGTAGTGAGCAGTCAATGAATATTAGCTGTTAGCATCTGTACCTCCCACACCTAGCAGAGGAGCTGAGAGAGAGAACAGGTGCTTAGGAAGGACATTTGGAATGAATCCCAGGCAAAGGGCAGCTGCTCAGTGGAATGAATGAATGAACAGCCTGGTAGGAAGAAGCAATCACAACATAGACTGTGACAGGGAAGGCCAGGGGCTGGGGCTGCCCAGTGCTGGCTGGGGAGGAAGTTAGGGAAGGCTTCCTGGAGGTGGTGCTCACAGAGCTCAGTTTAGACTGCTGTGAGGTCAGCACTGTGAATGAGCTCAGAGGAGTGTTTGCTCTCGAAAGGCAGCTGACAAGGGGGAGAGCTTGGGCAGACCCCAGGACTGCTTGACTCCACAGGCCTCTCCCTTCCCACCACCCCATACTGTGTCTCCATCTGTGACATTCTGCTTTGAGGACAGGAGGAAGGCAAAAAGGCAGGTGGGAAGGAAGTGTGGGCTGCCGGTCTGAGACGCCCAGCTCTTCCCAGGCTTGGGACCAAATATGCTACAGAAAAGAATAAACAGGCTTGCTTTGAGTTCTTTTATCTTCTTGTTCCCAAGGCATGCCAGCAAGCAGAGGGGGTCTTCCAGCATTAATCCTGCAGCTGTTTACATTTTGAACGAATGGACTCTTTAAAAAAGTCCCACGAGGAATTTGTCTCAGCCTTCTTCCCACTCAGGAGGCTCAAAGAGAAAGTTATCTCCCACTCACCAGGGAGCAAGGACCCCACCCACCCACCTAAAGTATCTTAAAGGAGGCCCACCCCTGGGTCACCTTGAAGTCAGGGGTCCCTTCATGCTGCCT
>CAUYRH010090783.1:0-11541 GCA_963574655.1 Perodicticus potto
GAGACACCAAGGCACAGGTGTCTCCTCAGCAGTTGTCCAGCCTTTTTGGCTATTGGAGCCTCTGGTGGGCGTTGTAGGTCCCCCTCCTTGCCTGTCATCCAGCCCGCTGGCTCTTCAGCTGGCTGCCGCAGCACCAACACCGCCAAGGAGGAGGCGGCAGGTCCGCCAGCTCCGCTGAGCTGGCTAGGGTGCCAGCTTTATTTTTTTTTTCATGTGCCAATAATTGGTTTCTTCAGGTCAATTATATTTTTGTAGGTCCCTGAATCACTCACTTGCATCCTGCTTCTCTAGCACCAGATGAGTAGAGTGTCTCTGGCTGAATGTTGTAATGCAATTCCCCAACTGGCATCTAGTTGGAAATGGTGGGGAGGCTGACATCCTTTAAAATGAAACACCAGCAAAAGGAAAATGCTATTTAATTGGCAGCAGGGGGCTCCAGGTGGAGGGTGTGGGGTCAGAGGTCAGCTTGTGAGTGGGCAGAAAAGCAGGAAGGTAGCTGGGGGCCTGACAGGATCCAGTCATAGTTCCCCCCGGTCCCCACTTCCAAGTGCAGCTGGCTGCAGAGAGCATGTTAAGTGAGACACAGAAGCAGGTGATGGTGATGGGCCCTGGGGAGTCTGGGGAATTGGGGTCTGGTGAGCATGTCTGGTGGGCTGAGGGGCGCCTCCTCTGTATGCCTTCCCGCTGCCACCCTGCGTCTAGGACTTGCCCTTGGTGTCACGGATCTGAAAGCTGCATTTGTGCAGAGGTGGGGTTAGGAATAGTCAAGTTCCCCAGAAGCAAAGCCTGAGCCCCCAATCCAGATGTTACTAATTCATTATAGGCGCCCTCCCAGGTGATGGTGGTGAGCAAGGGAAAGTGGGCGGGAAGCTCAAAGCTTGATGGGAGGCGGGGCGGGAAGCAAGACGCAGGGCAGCTGCAGTCTGAAGGGGAGGACGCTGGAGGTGAGTGACTCGGCCCTCAGCGTGCTGTGGGGGGTTTTGTGCTCCTCTAACTCCTCAGTCATTGCCAAGGGCTGCCTCTGCGGGGCATGGAAACTCCAGGCACTTCTGTGCCTAGAGGCCAAAGGTCTCACGGCAAAACCGGCAGAACCCTGGTAGCTGCCAGATTTAGCACCAAATGCTGAGTCATGACCAGGCTACAGGCACTGGGCACTATTCTATATGTTTTTCAAAGCCTCCTATTCCACCCTTACCTGGCCAGTCCTGTGACTGGTGCTCTCCCGTATTTAAAGGCGGGCATAGTCATTTGAGACAGGGGCATTGGGATCACACCTAATTTTTGCTACCTACTCATCTTTGCATGAGCTCCTCAGCCTCTCTAAGCCTCAGTTTCATTATCTGTAAAAAGGGGGCAAGTGGTAAGATCAGCACATACAGCTGGGAGAGATTTCTTTTTTGAGACAGTCTCAAGCTGCCACTCTGGGTAGAGTGCGTGACGTCATAGCTCACAGCAACCTCCAACTCTTGGGCTCAAGCTATCCTCTTGCCTCAGTTTTTCTGTTTTTAGTAGAGACAGGGTCTCACTTTTCGCTCAGGCTGGTCTTGAACCTGTGAGCTCAAGCTATCCACTTGCCTTGGCCTCACAGCTGGGACAGATTAAGTGAAGTAAGGCTCCTACCGTGTTGAGCGCAGCACTTGGCAGGGAGTAAGTGCCCTGTAGGTAACAGCTGTGCTTTCTGTTAGTCACCTCATCTGTGAACTGGGCCAGAAAAGCCCCAACTCTTTGTCTTGGTTACTTCGCGTGTCTTTTTCTTTCTGTGTGGGCCACTTTGGAAATGGAGGGGGGGCAGTTTGGACTGGGGCAGGGGGAGGTATGAACCTCGCTGTTGCTGAGAGCCTGGGGATGTCTGAGGTGAGAGTCCCATACTGTCCAAGCACCTTTCAGAGCCACCTTCCTGATACTGGCCACGAATAAGAAGGGATCTCAGAACCTCTGTCAGGCCTGCAGGCCCAAGGAGAAAGTTGGTGCTGGTATAAAGGAAGAAAGGATTGTCGAAGATTGTCCTAAGGAGGAAATGAGCTCTTTCTCAGCTCTGCGCCATGAGTGCTTGCCTGGAGGTACTATCATTCACGGCTCAGTCTAGTGACTCATACTCTCCGAACTCACTTTGCTATTGGCCTCCTCCCCTCCCCAGCTCTCACAGGCAGCAGACTCGGCATGAGCCCCTGAGACCCATTCTCTGGCCTCCCCCAGGATGGAGTCCGCCAGCCCTGAGGAGAGGTGGTAGGGCCTGGGTTCCTGGGCCTTCCTATTTTCCTCCTGGTGACAGCTCTTCTCAACAGTTTCCCATCCCAGGTGTGACCACCTCTAGTTTGTCCCTCACTTAACTGCTAGAATAATCTTCTGAAAGTCAAGACATTTGAGAACGTGGAATTGTTCCCACTCTCATAGGGTGACAGAAAGCCCAGCTCCTTAGCTGGCCACACCATCACCAGAAGGGTAGAAGTGCAGAATGGAATCAGGTGTGCTGAGAGCACCCTGGGCCCCATCTCACCTTGCTCAGCCTTGTCACCAAGCCCCATCTGTCTCACCTTCTTTATTTCTTTTTATTTATTTATTTATTTTTTTGAGACAGAGCCCCAAGCTGTCACCCTGGATAGAGTGCTGTGGCCTCACAGCTCACAGCAACCTCCAATTCCTGGGCTCAAGCGAGTCTATTGCCTCTGCCTCCCAAGTAGCTGGGACTATAGGCACCTGCCACAACGCCCGACCATTTTTTGGTTGCAGCCGTCATTGTTTGGCGGGGCCGGGCTGGATTCGAACCCGCCAGCTCAGGTGTACGTGGCTGGCGCCTTAGCCCGTTGAGCTACAGGCGCCGAGCACCTTCTTCATTTCTTACTATTCCCTTTGCACTATGGGAAAACCTGGGGAAGCCCTCTGACATCACCAGACTCTTTATCATGGAACCAGGAGCAAATCTGACACCTGCAGAATTATTTGCATGAAGCCTCCTTGTTTGGAAATGGGGCTGGCTGGCTTTCACACAGGATTCTACTGGAGAAGAGAGAAATCTGCTCCATGTTGCCTTAAATGCAGTAAACAAAGGTTGTAATTGGAGGCTTGGCACCTGTAGCTCAGCAGCTAGGGTGCCAGCCACATACACCAGAGCTGGCGGGTCGAATCCAGCCCGGGCAATGACAACTACAACCAAAAAATAGCCAGGTGTTGTGGCGGGTGAGTGTAGTCCCTGCTACTTGCAAGGCTGAGGCAAGAGAATCGCTTAAGCCCACGAGTTTGCGGTTACTGTGAGCTGTGATGCCACAGCACTCTACCCAGGGCAACAGCTTGGGACTCTGTCTCAAAAAAAAGAAAACCAAAAAAACCCACAAGGTTGTTGTGATTGGATATTTCCTCCCTCAATTACTGCGATTAGAGATCTGTGATTGGATGTCTTCCTGGGCTTTCCCATCTCTACCCTAGGAGTAGAAAAACTGTAGGTTTACCTCTCTGCTAGTGCGTAACTGTGGATTGCAGACAAATCCGTCCATGTTCAAGCTGAGGCTAGTAACTGAGGGGTCCTTGCTTCCTTGAGGAGCTTACACACCTGTGGCAAAGGAACTAGAAGCAGGGCAGGTGAAATGTGGGTGTTGTTCAGGGAGATCACTAAAAGTTCTTCTGACAAATCCTGAAATTTAGGTCTCATTTCAATAAGAAGATTAGTAGCTTAATCTGGCCCAGAGAACTGAAGCAACATTAATTTGAAAACAGCTTGTGTACACTAATCCCCACCTTCACCAGTCCACACTCAGAAGTACAAAATTCTACAGAAAATTCTTTTCTTCTGGGAAGGCATGCCTAATAAATATAGCTTTTTGCCTGAATATAAAATCTTTCCCTAGAAAAGAGGAAGTTCCGTAGTAGTTAAGTCATTACAAGTTTTCTCACAAGCTCTCTGAACTACTTTGAAAACACAAAGTAGTGTTTTCACTGCTGTTTGAGAAACACCCATTCACCAAAATGACTTGTTCAGTGTTAAGTTTGGGAGGCAAATGGAGATCATCAGAAGGAATTGGGATAAAAGAAGCCCAAGGTGTAGAATAAAGAGTCAGTAATTATTCCTGGGATATGATCGCAGCATTATATAAGATTTCAGTGTAAACAAAAATTGTACGTTATTAAGATGGTACATATGCATTTATAAGGTAATTGGGGGAGGTATGATAATATGACTGAAGTGGAAGCTTAGGGCTTGAATGCTGTTTCTTATAATGGCTTTTGTCCTGATGTGTCTCAGACAACTAGATGGAAATCATAGAAATCAGCTCTAATGGCTCGGCGCCTGTGGCTCAACGGGCTAAGGCACCAGCCACGTACACCTGAGCTGGCAGGTTCGAATCCAGCCTGGGCCCACCAAACAACAATGACAGCTGCAACCAAAAGATGGTCGGGCGTTGTGGTGGGCACCTGTAGTCCCAGCTACTTGGGAGGCAGAGGCAAGAGACTCGCTTGAGTCCAGGAATTGGAGGTTGCTGTGAGCGGTGATGCCACAGCTCTCTATCCAGGGTGACAGCTTGAGGCTCTGTCTCAAAAAAAAAAAAAAAAAGAAATCAGCTCTAAAACTGTGCTGATGATTTACAAAGGGGATCTGGTGATGACAAGGACAAGCCCCCAAGTGCAGGCGAAGAGTTGCATAGAGTTATTTCATAAAGTGTAAGGGAAAGAAATCAATATTCTACATTTCTGCCTCTGATTTATGTGTGTACCCAGGGTGGATATGTTTAATCAGCATCTGATTAAAGCATATATACTTAAAGTGTCCAAAAACCTTTCTTTAGGATCTTCTTTTTGAGGAATTAGGGGGTCACTTTATATTGAGGGCAGCCTATATTTGTGCTAGGAGGTAAGCTGCAGTGTGGTTTATGTGATCTGCACCTACTTGCTCTTTCTGATGTGTTCTTAAGGCAAAGCCTGATCCTGAATGTTCATTTCTTCTTCCTCTCTGCATCATAACTTCCCAAAGGGCTGCTGCCTTTTTCTATCACAATCCCCCCAAACAAGTGTTTTCTCCTTTGGTGTCAGAAAGTTCACTGGATTATTTTCTCTGGGCCTCATTTTCCTTATTTCCAGGATAAAGAGGTGGGATAAACTGATCTGTCCTGGCTTCAATTTTCCTCTAAATTTTTGCTTTCATATTCACAGAATATATATATATTTTTTGTGTGTATACATATATGTATATGTATGATTGTATATATAAAGCTTTTGCCCTTGGTTGGGGTGGGAGTAGGTGGGATGGGAATCAGGAGACGACTTCAGGTTGGAGGTGGGGAGAGCAGATACCCAATTGCCCATGACACTATGCAACTCTGGATTAAATGAAACCTGAGACACATTTTAAAAATTAAAAAAAAATTAAAATCTGTTTTACTCACCTCTTTGAGAAAATTTTAATTGACGTATTTGTATTTCAAAACTAAGGAGGTACAAGATTTTTGTTATAAGAATGTCTTGTAGAATGCTTAAGTTAGGGCTTTTGGTATGCCCATGAGAAGAATAGTGTTCATAGGACCTAATAGATAAGTTTTTATGCCACTCCCTCCCCTTCTTGGTTTTTCATGTCCTTTATATTGCTTTACACCTGTGTGCACCCATCTGTTAGCTCCACTTATTAGTAAGAATGTGGTGTTTGGTTTTCTATTCATGAGATACTTTCCAGTTTCATTCAAATCAGTGTAAATGACATTTTTCATTTTTCTTTATGGCTGAGTAGTGCTCCATGGTATATATATACATACCATATTTTCTTTATCCATTCATGAGTTGAGGGGCGCTTAACCGTGTGAATTATATTGACACACCCAGTTTAATCTCTGAGACCAGGTGGTGCTTGTGGGTAAGAATCAACATACCCTGTATAATTGAATCAGGAAATGCTGTAATGGTCTGTACAAGTTTTCCTCCCTGACAGTAGGTGGTGCTGCAGGAAAGAGAAATCTGCAGTGTTGGTTTTTGGGACCTTTGGCCAGCTCTAGTCCATTGGGAGAAGCCCTTCAAAGCCCCAGGTGGTGGGTGGGTTGTGGAGCTCCAAGGGACTCCTTATTGTCCACCACAGCTGAGGTATGTGCAGGAAGGAGGCTGGACCGGCCTGGGTCAGGCTTCAGGTGGGCACAAGACTGTCTCTGCCAGGGCAGAGGGTCAGTTCCCAGGCTGCTGGGGAAAGCCATCAGGGAAGGACTGAAATGGCCCCACTAAGCCAGAAAGTCTGCTTGTGGGGTGGGGTGGTCATCTGGAATTCAGAGACTGACTGTTGGGAGGGGTGCTGTAGGCTGGGAGCTTCCCTGCCCAGGATCCCACCCCCAACCAAATGCGTAGCTTTCCTGTGGCTGGAGGGAGTGCTGACCCACCATGCACTCTTGCAATTCTGCCCAAGTGGGCTCTCTTGCCTCCCAGGATTAGTTCATAAATCTCCCCTCTGTGCCCCTGAGCAACATGATCGAGTACTGGAGGATTGTGGGATCCAGCCTGTCAGCCTGTCCTCTGGCCTCCCAAGTTCAGTCCTGTGTCAGGAAGAAGCAAGGTGGTTTTAAGTTGCCTGTGGGGTACTCAAGCAGCTTTAATGGTCCTCAGCTTTGGGGTGTACCCTGCTCTGCTAGAGCAGCCAGGCAGATAGCATTGGGGAGGGCTGGCAAGCAGGGAGCTCTCAGTCTGAGCGCCCCTTAGACTTTCACAGGTCTTTAGCAGGAAGAGGGGGAGCAGCCACTCCCAGAGCCTAGGCTCCATCAGGCACCTGTGTCACTTGGCAACAGTGGGCAGGGGAATAGTCTGAATGGAGGGGAGCAGCCCTCTTGTCATCTTTGTCCCTCTATCCAGAAGGCAGTTCCCTGGAATGTTCAAAGTCTGGGATCAAAAGGATTGCCTAGGCCCTACTGCCCCCCTGTGGCCACTGCAGTCTGGGACACAATTGGGAAATGTGTGTTCTGGAATTATAAAGTGTGTAGTTGGAGAAGAGGCTTTATGAGGCTGGAGGAGAGTTCTGGCAGGACCTGGAAGGACAGAAAGCAAATGTGGGGAATGTGGTCAGTGTAGCTGGGCTGCAGCAGGCTTCCCATACTGCCTACCCCATGGAGTGGCGGGAGGTGGCCGGAGTAGCTGGCTGCATGGTGAAAGCAACAGGGTGGGATGGGTGTGTATGTTGGAAGTAGGCTAGGAGCTCTGTGGGCAGAACCTTTTGGGACAGGAGGGTATGATTTAAACACTCAGGAAAGGCCCTCGTCCCCAGATCCTTCTGTCACCAGCTGCAGTGGACCAGATTCCACCATGAAAGGATTCTTTGGCCAAAATAATAAGATTGTAGGGGTCATGTTAAAGTGTACTCTGAGGAAAGAGGGGCACATTTACCTCTTTTAAATGTTGCTACATGGGTTAAATGCATGGGCCAGGTGAGTAGGGGGAACCTCAGAGCAAACTTTAATGAAGTCATAAGGGGAAAGATCCTGATCAAAACACGGTTCTGGGCTCAAGACTACATTAGGGTTCTCTAAGCTAAAGTAGTTGTGGGCAGCTACAGTGGGAGGGCAGCCTAAGGGCCAAGGTACTCTCACAAAAGTGGTGGGGAGAAGAAGATGGGGAGAGAAGCTCAGAAGAGTGAGAAAGGTCTGCGAAGCGGAAGCAAATTCTCTGCAAGCTGGCCTGGGCGTGCTGATCATCAGGCTTTTGCTCAAAGTAGTTGGGTACAGTTGGTGTGCACCCCAAAGAATGTGGACTTTGGAATGAGGTTGGAGTTGGGACTCTATTTGTCAACACTCGACCTTGGGCAAATTATTCACCCTCTGGGAGCCTACCTTTGTAAATGGTGCTGATATTTACCTTGTAAAAGTTTCCAAGGATTTAATGACCCAAAGTAAATATGCCCTAGATCAGCGGTTCTCAACCTGTGGGTCGTGACCCCTTTGTAACAATGAAAATACATCGGGGCATTAGGAAGATTGAGAACCACTGCCCTAGATGGTATTTGTTCCCCTTTATGCACCACCGTGTGCTCTCCAGCAGGTAATCAGAAATGGCCATTGGTTTGCCTTGAAGAGGAGCAGCTTTGGACAGACAGGGACCAGCCCCCATCCCCCAAACAATTTCTGGTCCCGACTCTAAACATGGCAGGGGATTTCCTCAGAGATCCTTTCCTAGCCTTCAGTGCCAGCTGGGTAGCCCTGGCATTTGTAAGTCTAGATTGAGCAACTGGAAAAATCCACACTGACTTTGCCCTGTGGTGGAGCTGCTGCCTTTCCAGTCTCTGAATGTTTGTGCAGAATTTTGTTTTCCATTGTCCGAATCTCAGTACAATCTGAGTTCCTTTTTATTTAAATATTTTCTATAGGTCATTCATTTAAAAGCAAGATCCCGGCAGTGCCAATAGCTCAGTGGGTAGGGCGCTGGCCACATACACTGAGGCTGGTGGGTTCGAACCCAGCCCGGGCCAGCTAAACAACAATGACAACTGCAACCAAAAAATAGCCGAGCGTTGTGGGCACCTGTAATCCCAGCTACTAGGGAGGCTGAGGTAAGATTGCTTAAGCCCAAGAGTTTGAGGTTGCTGTGAATTGTGATACCATGGCACTCTACCAAGGGTGACATGGTGAGACTTTGTCTCAAAAAAAAAAAAAAAAGAAATCCCCCTCATGAAAGCTAATTTCAGAAAAATTTATATTAACTTATCTAAAAGCTATTACTGGTCCACAAGTTTTTTCTAGCTATAACCCAAACTGCAGAGAAAACAATTTCCTAGCTGGACAGGACGCAGATGTACACTTAGCAGTTGGATCTTTGACCCGCTACTAAGAGTCGAGTATTCTAGGAAAGTCGGCCTGAACCGAGGTATGAGATTTCTAGTCAATAGGTGGGTCTCATTCAGGGTTTGAACAAGTACTCAGGGATAAACTGCTTCTGTTCCATTACTTTGTCTCAACAAAACCGTCCCCAACCAGGGGTGACAGGGCAGTTGAAGAGTGAGAGCCCCTAATCCGAGGGGGGGGTGTTTGTGTGCACACGTGTGTGTGTGTGTGTGTGTGTGTATTCCTAGTATGTATGTATCTCACCATATTATCCCAGCAACATTCTGACTTCATACAAAATGCACAAGTATGTAAATAAAAAACCACGTACTTGGGGGAATAATTCTTCTTTTAAAAGTTCAAAAGTGATTATGTGACAATTCTAACTGTACTTTTTGACATATAAAATGAGATAACCATGGTCACATATAAATGTAAAGGAATCAGGTTCAAATATCCATAGATTTCTAAAAGGGAGCTATGCTACCCTATCTATTTTAAAACCTTCAACAGTGGGAGAAAACAACTAATTTATAAAGAAATGTTGCTTTCTCGCTCTCTGGCCATCTTGGCAGCTGGTTTTGGCTGGGGACCTTCCCACACCTAAGGCAGAAGAAAGACGATGGCTGCAGAGAAGATGAAAAAGTCTCTGGAGTCCATCAACTTGAGGGTCCAGCTTGTTATGAAAAGTGGAAAGAATGGGCAGGGGTACCAGCAGACTCTGAATATGATCAGGCGAGGCAGAGTGAAACTGGTCGTCCTCACCAATAACTGCCCAGCTTTCAGGAAATCTGAAATAGAGTACTATGCCATGTTAGCCAGAACTGCTGTTCCTCACTACGGTGGCAATAATACTGAACTGGGCACAGCATGCGGAAAATACTACAGAGTGCACACTGGCCATCATTGATCCAGGAGACTCCGATATCATTAGAAGCTTCCCAGAACAAGTGGGCGCAAAGTAAATCATGCACATTTTTTCTTTAATCTGGCTAGAGCTTGTTTTTAAAAAACAAATACATGGAAATATTGCATTTTGAAAGGTAGATTTTTCTCCCTCCATGGAATTAGAACTATGAAGCTGCTGAGAAACCAAGCAGCCCTTCTAAGGTCTAAGTTGGCTGAGAGCCGACCTAACTGGGCGGCAGCAGGGAGCTGTTTACCTCGGCTCAGTCATCTGAGCTTCCTTCTGCTTGATCACACTTTCTCCCTCCTCCTTCAGCTTTTCTTTTCTGTTCACTAGTCAAGGCGTTAGGCTATGTGTATGGAAGAACATATAGTTTGTTGTAGTAAGCTTTATATTTTGCCAATGTGTAAAGAATGTTTTATATTATTTAAAAAAGCAAACTTACATGGAAAGTTAAGCAATTCTGAATAAAAAAGTTTTCTTTCGGCCTATGGGCTAGGGAAAGAGAATGGTCTAAGGGAGTGCTATCCTTTCCAGAGCAGGATGGACTATATAATCATACAAATTAGACCAAGAGGTACTATACCTTAAAGAGGACAAGCTGAGCCTATAAAAGCCATTGACAAAAGATTTTAAACAAAAGAACACATATACATGGCCCAAAACTGACTCTGGTTACCTGTGAATGGATGATATTTACTTATTAGTGTTTTTTTTTTTCTTTGTTTTCTTTTGAAACTCACTTTGTTGCCCCAAGACTAGAGTGCCATGGTGTCAAAGCAACCACAAATTCCTGGGCTTAAGCAATCCTCTGCCTCAGCCTCCGGAGAAGCTAGGACTACAGGTGCCAGCCACCATGCTAGTTTTGCTATTTTTAGTAGAGATGGGATCTCGTTCTTATTCAGGCTGGTCTCAAGTTCCTGAACTTAAGGGATCCTCCCACCTCAGCCTCCCAGAGTGCTAGAGTTATAGGTGTGAGCCACTATGCCTGGCCAAATCATAGAATTTCAAAATTAAATCTCGTGTACTCTTTCAGCTTTCACTGTTAAAATTGTTCAACTTTTCCTTTGCCTTGGCAGAGATACATTTCTTTTCTCCCCTCCTTCCTTCTTCTCACTCTGCTCCCCAGGCTAGAGTGCAATGGCATAGCTCAACGCAACCTCAAACTCAGCCCTCAATCTGCCTAGCATTACAGGTGCCCACCACAATGCTCAGCTGATTTTTCTATTTTTAGTAGAGACTGGGGGGTCTCTCTCTTTCTCAGGCTGGTCTCCAACTTCAGAGCTCACAATGTCCTCCTGCCTTGGCCTCCCAGAGTGCTCTGACATTTACTTATTGGCTAGTTTGTAGAATGTTTTGACTTATTGAATTTTTGTTTTTTTGAGACAGTTGCACTGTCACCCTGGGTAAAGTGCTGTAGTGTCAGCCTAGCTCACAGCAACCTCAAACTTCTGGGCTCAAGAGATCGTCTTGCCTCAGCCTCCTCAGTAGCTAGGACTACAAGGCACCCATCACAACGCCATGCTAGTTTTTTTTCTATTTTTATTAGAGCTGGGATGTCCCTCTCACTGGTCATGAACTCCTGAGCTCAAGTAATCCACCTGCCTTGACCTTCTGGAGTGCTAGGATTACAGACCCCTGCGCTCGGGACTACACTGCATTTTTTTTAAAAATAATTTTATTAAATCATAATTGTGTACAATGGTGCAATCATAGGGCAGGATGTGCTTCATATACAATCAGAAACATTTTGATCGTACTGTGAGAGAGAGCCTTCATGGCATTTTCTTAATCACTATATAAAGACATTGATACTCTACATTTAATAAGTTTCACCAGTACCCCACTAAGATGCACCGTAGG
>CAUYRH010090784.1:0-17631 GCA_963574655.1 Perodicticus potto
TAAAACACTGTTCTTCTCCCAAATTTTAAATAGTTATCTAACATTTCTTTTAAGCAATAGAAAATGTATATTAGTTTTAGCAATAATATTACTCATTCTTAGTGCCCATCCATACACGAATGGATTAATAAACTGTGGTACTTGTATACCATGGAATACTAAGCAGGTGTAGCTGGTGGTGCCTTAGAAGACAGAGGGGAACCTGTTATTGGACAGTGCAGAAATCTGTATTATAAAGTGGTGGGAAATGTGGCTTAATTGTGTACTGCTGTTGAGTAGAAAGTAGAACTTGTGATAAACTAGGATATTAATAGAGACTTTTAAGCAAAGTTTGAAAAATGCAGCATGATTTTTCCTTGTTGCTCATAGTAAAATGTGAGATAAAACAGATATGTTAAACAGGGGGTTCCTAAGCAAAAAGGAGCTAGTGTTTGATTTGAAGGATGTTCCGCTAATCCAGATAGCATTCTCTGAAAACAGAGCCAATGGACAACCATTCACTAAAGAGACTAGTCGTGTGATTTATATGCTCAGGCACGATAATAAATTATTTTTGCACAAATCCATGATGTTCTCTATTTTTCTTCTAATGTTTTTATCTCCATTATTTGTATTGGGTCAATTCGATTGATCTTCCTTCACATGGAATAATTCCACACTCTATTATTTCTTCTATATTCCTGAGCATGCCCATCAAGATTTTTTTACTATGTATTATTATCTATATATTTTTATTTATATAGTTTCCATTTGTTCCTTTAAATACTCTATTTTTTTTACTGCTGTTAATGCTTTTTCATTTGTTTCAAGAGAATATGTGATTAATTGTTGAAGCATTTTTTAATTACTGTTGCTTTAAAATCCTAGGTAGATAATGCTAATACCTAATTAATCTTGATGGTGATGGTATGTGAAGGCGTTCGCCTCTGCAGGTTGTGATTTTTCTTGATTTGTGGCACAATTGTTTATATTTTAATTGTATTGTGGACATTTTAACTATTTTGCCGGAAGACTTTGGATCTTAGTCAATCTTCTCTGTTGCCAGGTGATCACCTGGATTAAGTTTACAGCACAGGTTCTGAGTTACATTTGTCCTTGTGGGCCCAATGACCATTTACTTTTAGAAACTTTGTAGGGCAGTTTTGTCTGCTTGGGATATTTGGTTCGACTGGGGCTCCCACTGATCACCACTATTCGTGGTGCCCAAGAGGACAGAAGGAGTTTATTAGCCTGGGCCATGATCAGTGTCTGGGCTATGAGGGTAAAAACCACTTCCTCAGCTGTACGACTTCTGGTGGTGAGATCCCTTTTGCTAGTGGCTCCTGGCTACCCAGTATCTCTGGGTAACACAGGAGAGATTTAGGCCCAAAAGGGCAAATAGTCTTTCTGTGCTGAGTTCCCTGCGATGGTGGGACAGGGTGAGCGTGCTCCCAGGGAGGATCCACCCGCCACGCCTTCTCCATCTCCGCTGGGGCAGTGTTGGTGCAGCGGATTAGGGGAGGCAGAGCTGGAGAACCTAGTGAGGGTGAGGGCGGTGGAAGCCTGAGGGTCCCTAGTTAGTTGAGGGAGGCCATGGCACAGCCCGCATTGCTGCCAGTGCCAACCCCAGAGCCACCCATGGACCTAAAAAGCTCTCCTCTGGCTGCCCTACTCCCCTGTGAGCATGTCACAGTGCTAAGGGCCATTTCCTCGGCCTGGGGAATTTCATCAATGACTGTATCCATTCATAACGCACTCATTCACTTTGCCCCAGCAGAAGAGACTGTATCCATTCATTTGTTAGCAACTCCTGGCCTAATGTATAAACTACACAGGACCAGCCGAGCTACATGTACCCCTAAACAAAGAACTCAAGCAGAGAGATTTTCTGACTTTAAATCTTTCCCTCTTCCAGAAGCTCTGGTGCTTTCTCTGTATTCTTTTCTGTAAAATAAATCCTGTCTTACCACTGATCTGTGGTCCATGGATTCATTCTTCGAATCCCCGAGACCAAGCACCTCCTGAAGAAGAAATTCCAGTATAAATGGGGCTCCCTTGCCGATAGAGAACAGAGCTCTGCCCTGGCTCGTTTTGGTGAGATCCCACTTGCTGATAATACCCAGATGTCTGGTGTTTTCGTGGCAGGGAGGGGAATGTCAAGTCTGTGGGGAAAGACAGCTCTTCCCCTATTGATACTTGTCAGGCATGTTTTGATGCTTCCATCCCTCTTTCCTGTTCACCTGCTTTTGTTGACCGAGTCCCATTTGATGTAAGTGAATGATGAACTACATTATTACATTATCTTCCTACCTTGGGGTTGAGAAACATCAGGCATGAGTCCCATTTTTCTGTTTGCTGGTGATTCACAAGATATCCCAGTGCTATGCTATTCCTTTAGTCCTGGAGTCTCTAAGCTGACCGACTTTCTCCTACTTTTCTGAGTTCTCCTTTTGTAGTCTATGGCATTACTTCCAGGGTATGTGGATGTATTTTAACAGAAGTAACCAGGGAGAAATGAACCTACAGCAAACTTAAGGCATCATTTTATGTTTATATTCATATTTTGATATTTTAAAAGAAAATAATACCACAGTTTTATAAATTATTTCAGGAAATTGAAAAGGAGATACTACTCAACACATCAACTCATTTTTACAGAATTAGCATAGCCCTAATGCCAAACTTAGCAAAGAGATTTAAGAAAAATAAAATTTAAAATAAAATTTCATGAACACAGATGGAGAAACCCTCCACAAAATAGTAACACATATAATTCAGTGACATATGGAAAGTTTAATAAATTATCACCAATAAAGTTTTACTTCAGGAATTAAATAAATTTTCAAAACTCCAAAATTAATTGTTGCATTTGAATGCATTTGTAGAGTTAAAAAATAAATCATAACATTGCTTCAATAAATGCAGAAAAAGAAAATATAAAAACATTACAGATGGAAGGCATGTAATGGGAAATATTTTACCAATTATCTTACACATAACTGAGTTTCTGTTCATTATTCGCAAATAAAAATAATGTCTTTTTATTGAGATAGATAAATTTTTAAATATTAGAATCAACGACCTCTGGAATTCAGTTCTCCAGATTCTGATACCTGAGAGATCTGTAATATTGACATAATACGTAAGCTCTCTTAATTTCACTTTCATTTATAAATACCCCTATAACACGTGCTGCCCCCTTCACTGAATTTTTGTAAGAATGAATGCAAAATGCATGCCAACAATGTAGTACATTAAAAACTCATTTTCTCAATACTTTAGTATTGGTGGTATTCGCTGTTTTCATTTTTAATGTCAAATTTATGATATGCGATTAGTTATGTTATAGAATTAATACAGGCATATATATTTGAATGAACAAATAAAATAATTTAGGTTCAATACTCCAGTTTTTTAAATTACTCAATATGTATAGGAAAATTTTGTGATGTATTTAATCCAATGATGATTTTGCTGAGAGTAGCAACCATCTACTGAATGTACCAGGCATTGTGCTAGGTGCTGGTGTTACAGAAGCATTTTCTTTCTTCCTTCCCAAAATTCCTAGCAGTGAAAAGTAATAGTAAGCAGAAAATATCAGTAATGTATTGTAAATGCTATGGTAGAATAAGGACATCTAAACTAGTTCGAAGGTTTCTGAAATCATTTCTTGAGAGTAACCTGACAGGTGAAATTTGAAGTCAGAGCCCAGCAAACCAACTGAGGAGCAGGGGCACTGCCTCAAGCATTGCTGTTCTCCTAGGTCTCTGTGCATGTGGAAATGCCTCAGCCAGAAGAAGAAACAACAAATGCAAAGAAACGAATGGTGCTTCATCATTGATGGAGAATCTATGGTAAGAAAAGAGTCCCAAGATTTACAAATAGGTCAAGGCCAGGAAAGAAACTACAAAAGTTCCTAACAGTCTAACCTCCCCCAAGGATCAGAAACATTAAAGAAATATGGGTCAATAATGATCAAGGAATTAATGGATTACTGTTGATACTGGAGTTTCAGGTTCTTAGTCTTGGCAATTCGAAGAATGAATCCACAGACTACAGAATCAGTGGTAAGACAGGGTTTATTCACAGAAACAAAAATTACAACTTAGAAAAATCCAAAGCTCCTGGCGGAGAGAACCCAGGAGGGGAACAAACTCTCCTGCTCCTTCTTTGATGTCTGTTTTTGGGCTCTGTGCTTAGGGGGTTATGAAGTGGCAGGAGTTGGTTTGCCCAACTCAATGTGGTCTTTTAGGGTGTGGGTCTTCCAGTAACAGCCAGTTGTCCGATCAGCAGCAAGGTGCAGGAACTCTCAGGCCCTGGAAACTCACATGAGAAGACAGCAAGGCCATCCATGAAATTGACCAGCCAGAAGTGCATGGGGAGGAGACAGCAAGGAGCCAGTGTCTCCCCCACAGGTGTCTGGCCCTTCCAGCAAGCTGATTCCTCCAGTCACTGGAGCATCCACACCTCCAGGGCTAAGGCAGCTGGTCCTGGCCCCACCTGTCCTGCATCACTGTGAAATCTGTTCATTATTGAATACATGTGAAAAAAAACACTAATAAGGTAGTTCACATAATCTGATTATACAACTAACCACTGAACATGGATGTGAACTGTGTGGGTTCACTTTTACACAGATTGTTTTTCCACCTCTGCCACCCTGAGCCAGCAGCACCAACCCTGCCCCTTTCTACCTCTCATCTTACTCAACGTGAAGATGAGAATGAGAACTTTCTGATGCTCCACTTCCACTTAATAATAAATACATTTTCATTTCTTAAGATTTTCTTTGAATGTAAAAAATGAAAGAATACTGTACATACATACAGTATTCATACATATAACATACAAAATATGTGTCAATCAACCATCTATACCATTGACAAGGCTTTCTGTCAACAGTAGGCTAATCCAAGTAAAGGTTTGGAGGAATTCAAAGTTATATCCACATCCATCAGTTTCCGATTAGTGAAAACATGAGATTTGATAATGGTAAATATTGTCAAGCGTGCAATGAAATAGTCACTTTTTCACAGTTCAGTGATTGTGTAAATTACAACAAACTTTATATAGGACATTGATAATATCTATCAAAATACAAAATATGCTTAGTCATTAGCTTATAAGTTTTACTCCAGAAATATAATACAGTTACATGCTTATAAGTGTAACATCTAAATAAATCACTAGTAGGTGATCAGGTAATCAATTGCTATATACAATGTTTTAATGATAATAGAATACTATGTTATCATTAGAAAAAAATAAGATAAAATTATATGTGCCCATATCGAGAGTTCTTTAAGATGTATGATTACTTGAAGAGAAAATAATCAAAATACATAAGTAAATATGCAGATAACATATATATATACACACACACACATATTCTTGCGAGTGTGCTTATACACATACACACACATATGTATATATTTTTGTACATCTAATGACAAAAAGACGCAAGAAATTTTTAGGCCTGATCACTTACAGAAAAGTGGACTCAATACCTTTGTGCCAAAGACAGAACTTTACTTTGTATTATAAAATATACAATCGAGGGGTCTTAAACAGGTTGGGCAGTAATAGTCCTAATGGCAACATTTAGTCAAAGCACAGAAACTCCCTTTAAAGACTTGTTAAGATATTTGCAGAAATAATACATTCAATTTTGCATATATAAAATACATAAATATATTTTAAGAATTATGCTTTCTAAAAACCCTAGATTTTTAATATTTACGATCCTATTGTCATGCCATGTTTGCAGCAGATGGCAGTTTCCACTATCTCAGGCATTACATTAAATCACAGGGTTTTCATTAAATTTTTCTCCAGTTCTCATGCACAGATGCACGTTCACACACACACACATCATACACTCATGAAATCCTCATTTTCCTTTCAAAATACTATCATTTCCTCAAATAACATGAACCATTTTAACATCTTTCACAGCTCTTTGTTTTCCCCTTGTAGGACACCCGAACTACTTAGAATCCTTTTAGAGCAAAGTGTCTGTTTTAAAGTATACTGTATAGCAAATGCTAACTGGCACCTTTTTAAAAGCTATGAGCATTGTGTTCTCATTAGAAAACAGTTTCAGTTTTCCCAAGAGCATAGTAATCTCAAGGAGGTCTCTCACTTGTCCTCTGGCATGAAAAAATATTCTCTTAATGATACCAATTAAGAGGTGTGAATGTCATTTCCACATCTTTGTTCTGTTTCAGGTCAGCAAGTCCAGGACTCAAAACAAAGTCATAACAACCTTGTTGAAGTTTGTAGACTTTTGCAACATTAGATTGGAAAGGCAGGTATTTCAAATAAGTGCAAATGTTTTATGATATTCTCAATAAGAGATGATTTAGACACTATTTTTTATTTATCTTTATGGTCTCTCTATAAAAACAAAAGAAGAAAAAATGTGTGGAAAATGCCTTTCTCATCTCACCTGACATGCTCTCGTCGAGTTAGTATTGCTTGTGAGTTTAATTGTAAGGTGTAACTTTTGTTAAATCTCTGTAAATAAGTAATGTAATTTTTATATAACATACTTTTGATCACCCTTTTAAAAATGACCAGGACAGCCATTCTTCTGTACTTTCCTTTTGACCTCTCATCCAAAAATCTTGATTCCCCCCCCTCTTTAATGTTTACGTGTGCTCTTTCAGCAGTAATTTGTCACGTCTACCTGGATCAGCTTGTGTCTTGACTGCCATTCAAAACTTGTTTAGCTCAAAGAGGCAGTAAAAGTCTATGACTCCTGGAGTATTCGTTCTGGCTAGAGTTCCAAAGAACTGGAAGAAAGGAGGTGTGTTCATTTTGCAGGTGGTATTTCTGTCCTGCAGAAGCAATAAGAACTTTGCCATCCTGCAGTAAAAGGCCATGGTTCCCATGCCCATAAAATTCATGTTTCTGTAGTTGGACAAAAATACTGAAGTGTAAATTATTACAAAAAATTAATTTAATTTATTTTACATAAGCTAATTTTATGGCACATCGTTCACATAATTTTACAAAAAATTTATTTAATTAGTTTTACATAAGCTAATTTTATAACACATAGTTTAGTTAGATAATACTGTATGTTTATTTTTGCATAGTAATTAAATGGTTTATTTTTTTAATTTTCGAGGACACAGTAAAGCTAAAACAAACAGCATTTGGATTTTTATTTACCCTAGCTAATATTAGTATAAGCGGTATGGATTATGTTGGGTCAAAAAAATTCTTACAAAGAGGTCAAGATCAACTTACTTTCCCAGCAGAGTTGAACTATGTAATCAGTTTTCTAAAGCAGTTTTAAAATTCAATAGTTTGAATAGGTTAATACATTGGGTTATCATTCCTATTTTGCGTATGAGCAATCGGAAACCCATAAGCTTTACGTGATTTTCCAGGATCACCAGGGAATAAACAAACAATTCTGAAGCCCAATGAACATCAGAGGCATTATGTTTAGGTTCACTGTTAGCCTAACAATATAATGAAGTATTTTCTAACATTCATTCCAGGGAGTAAGCTAAATATAATCAAATTCTTCTCTTTATATAATTTTTTCAATATTCTTCCAAGAAGCCACAATAATCAAGCCAGATCAAATTTCAGTAGGGAGGTTATATTCATTATTTTGAACAAAACTGTACTGGGGTATATGTGCATGTCCTAATTTATTTAGTTTTTTCGTCATTAAAATTGATGCAGGTCGGGTGGTGCCCCAGCCAGCTCCTTGGAGATGATAGAAGGACCTGCCGTCTCAGCCCTGAGGGTGTTGGTGCAGCAGCAGCTGGCAGAGGAACCAGTGGGTTGGAGGGTAAGGGGGTGGGGGCCTGCAGGAGGCTCCAGTGGCCAGAAGGGCTGGACAACTGCCAAGGGGCCTCCTCCAGGTTGCCAGCTCCGGGAGCACGGTCGCGTTTCCCCTTTGGCCTCTGTCTCCCTCCCCCTGCACTTGAGGCTGAACCAGGAACCCCCCCACCCTTTCCCAGGCCTGGTCAATCTCATGTTAAGTTTCCTAGGCCTGGGAACCAAAGGGATTTTATCCATTCATTTGTTAGGCTATATATACATCCCTGGGCAAAAGACCCAGGGGGTGATTTTTTCTGACTTCAGTTTTCCCTTCTGCGAGAAACTCTGGTGCTTTCTCTGTGATACTGGAATTTCATCTTCAGTAGGTTCTTGTCTCGGTGATTTGAAGAATAAATCCATGGACCACAGATCAGTGGTAAGACAGGATTTATTTACAGAAAAGAATACAAAGACACCAAAGCTCCTGGCAGGGAGAGAAAATCCATGTCGGGAGAGAAAAGCTCTCTCTCTGTGTCTTTCTCTCTGTCTCTCTCTACAGGCTCTTTGTCTAGGGGTATATATAGGTGCATGGATTCCTTGTATATGAGGCCTGGAAATGAATGGATACAGTCCTTTCTGCTGGGGCAAGGTGAATGAATGTATTAATGAATGGTCACAGTCTCTTCTGGGGCAAGGTGAGTGAATGTAATGAATGGACAGTCTCTTCTGCTGGGGCAAGGTGAATGAATGTATTAATGAATGGACACAGTCTCACCTGCAGGGGCAAGGTGACTGAATGTATTAATGAATGGACAGTCTCTTCTGCTGGGGCAAGGTGAATGAATGTATTAATGAATGGACACAGTCCATTCATGGAGTTGAGGCCTAGGAAACATGCATGAAATTGATCTAGGCATAGGAAACGGGGCTTCCATATTCAGTAATAAGTGCAAAGGGAAGGAGGCACCGGTGTCTCCCCAGCAGTTGTCAGGCCCCTTTGGCTATTGGCCTTTGGTAGGTAGTGGTGGGGGGTGACCCACCTTGCAGGAAGGTGGGGGGGTGCCCTCTCTTGCCTACCCTGCAACCCACTGTTTCCTCTGCAGGCTGCTGCTGCATCAACACCGCCAAGTCGGAGGCAGCAGGTTCTCCAGCTCAGACCTAGCTGGGGCGCCTCCTGTCCTATATCATCTGTGTTCTTTTCTGTAAAATAAATCCTGTCTTAACCCACGGTGTGTGTGTGTATATGTGTGTAAAACAAAGAATGAGCCTCCTTACCTTTCCCAGGAGATCTATGTTACGTCTAATGTATCTGTAGCAGCAATATCCAAAGAGTTTTCAAACATCATGTTTCATCTGTAACCTATAATCCTAGCCCTTATCTGGCTTTCATTCTTCCGCTATACTACCTCAATGGTTGTTTGGCATAGATAAGTGTACGTCCCACTTAAAGGAATCATGGGAATTCTAGAGAATTAACACACTCTGATTAATATGGATTTTCCTCTTCTAAATTTTCAGTAAATAAAGATTCAGTAAATCAAATAGAGACTTGAAAAAACCTGTTTTAAGAGAAGTTATTGGCTTCATCATCATGACATTTCAAAAGCAAAGGAAGTTCTCTCAAAAAAGTTTTATTTAAGGCTAGCTTTGTCATGCTATCAGATAGTTAAATAAACAAAATCCTATAATTACTCCAATTGATTCTGGTTTGGAATAAACACATATCATCTTGAAAATTATAAATGTTTTTCATTATGAGTCCTCAATTCTCAAACTAGGACTCAAAATTTAGTTTCATTATTTCGGTTGTAAAATATTTGTAAGATAGCACCCCTGATATTAGATATTTTGTATACTAGAATAGAATCTTACATAGATGCATAAGACAGATCTTTGCTTAACTATTTTCCTTCCCCTGGGAGATAATATAAATATGTAAATAGATCATTAGAGTAAATATATGCAGCATGTGAAACATCTATAGACGTGTATGGGAGCTGGGAAGTAGCACATATTTCATGAGAACATCTTGACCTCTGTTTTGAACCATAAGTATTAATTAGGTGACTACATGGAGGAAAACAAATGCAGGCATAATTTTATGAAGAAATTCGAAGTAGCATAGGTAAATAAGTGATGTGGAAAAGTTACAGGCAGGAGATGAGTGGGGAAAGCCTCATGAAAGTCCTCAAATATCACTCAAGAAGATTTGAACTTTCTCCGCTCAAGACAGGCATCAATAAAATATTTTAAGTAGGTAAGTGGCATAATTACATTTTAGTCTTATAAATAGTCTGTAAACCACATGAATAAGGGTAAGACTGGAAGGAACGAAGTGATTTCAATAGACTGTCAAGCCAGAATTGTAGCAGTGAGGATGAAGAAAATATGATGAAATTGAAATAAAATATCTATTTTGGGGGTCAAATCAATAGGTGACTGAATAACGAGTTGCATGAGTATGAAGGTAAGAAAAGAAGCCCAGGATATTCCAGATTTCTGATGTAGATTAGTCATCACATTTGCATTTGTATTCCATTAAATATATGTGTTTATTATTGGCATCCCACAGAATAAATTATACCCTTCTTCACTGTATAACGTAAAGATCTGTTGCAAAAATGACCCAGGACTCAGAAGAACGGAAATTAAATGTCTAGTCTCTTTTTAACTGAGGATTATATGGTCTAAGACTCCTGGTCAGTGTCAGAAAGCACAGATAGTACAGAGTCTTAAAAAAACTACTTCGTTTTTTCATATATATTTGGCTACAATAAGCTTTAATTTATAAACTAGGCACAGTGAGAGATTGACAACAAGAGCTAGTAATAAAATAGTAGAATTATAACAATATACTATGATAAAAATTAAGTAAATATGTTCTCTCTCATTCTGATCTCCTTCCCTCATACTTTCGCTCAAAATATTTTATTGCACACTGTACTGCCCCAATTTCAGACTATGGCTGATCATGGAGAATCAGAGCTATGGAATATCAAACAGTGGAGGAAGGGAGATGACTGTAATTAAAATACAAAGTTAGACATGCAGCCAATAAATTTGCTACTTGATACCTCCCTGATTTATACGGATTCACCCACATATCATGTTATAAGTCCCACTGAGCACAAAAGGCTTTCTATGCCTTCCCCCAAGCAGGTGGGTCCCTGCATAGTGAGATAACAGAGCAGGACACCCCTTCTCTACAGGCAAGCAGGATTCAAAAAGAAGCTCAATATTTGTTGAAATATGCACACAAGCACAAATACAGACATACACAAATACATATGGCTTTAGGTAAAAATATGTTGAAATATAAATGCAGGTATTTATATAGAGATACATTTTCATTTGGTTTTATTTTCACTAGGGCATATCGGATTTGTCATTTTATTAATCTCACATGAGTCTTCTGATATGAGAGAAAAGTTAATTATAATAATCTACTTAAAATTAAACTGATATCAATATATAAACTATATATTTATCTTTTGAATTTGTAAAGGAATTTTGAAGAATGTAACTTTATTTCCTAACCATGATAAAAACAGAAAAAGTGAATTTTACTGAGTGCTATGGTTTTGAGTGTTTGTTCCACCCAATTTTATATTTTGAAACCTAATTCCCCATGTGATGGTATTAGGAGATGGGATATTTGGGGAAGATTAGGTTATTAGGCCAGAGCCATCAGAAAGGATATTAATGCCTTTTTAAAAGAGACAGTGGAGAGTGTTTCCTTACCTTCTACCATCTAAGGACTCAATAAGAAGACACCATGTCTGAAACAAAAATTGGGACCTTATTAGACATCGAATCTATAGATGTTTTGATCTTGGACTAACTAGCCTCCTAAATAATGAGAAATAAATGTTCACTGTTTATTAGTTACACATTTAATGGTATTTTGTTATAGCAGCCTAAACTGTGTAAGACATTGAATTTTTTGAATTTATAGGCACATACAAATTAGTGTATTAAATGAGCATAACATGTTTTTCTTATGTCACATTGCTCATAAAATTGAAGCCTTTTTGGAATAAAAATTGCATACCATTTAGACTGCAATCCAAAAAGCTTGTATACCACCTATTTTATTGTATATTTGAGATTTTTACCAGATACTCCTTAAGTTCTGTGACTGCGACTGTCATCTGTGCTTTTATAAGGGAAGGAAAAGCTGTGATATTATACATGGCTCTTCAGACATCGCTAAATTCATGAGGCACAATTAAATTTGCCACAAAAACTCTCTGGGTCTTTGAGATGTTCCTCGTTAACTAAGTGGACTTTCAAAAAGCAAGAACCACTTGTCTTTGACTTTGATTAGAAGTCAGATTCCCAAGATTGCAGTTACTGGTAATGGGAACATAAGTCTCTACAAAGGCGCAAACAGAGCTGTTTTTCTGAAGACTTTTCTATTTCCATTCTTGAGTTGAAATAAAGATGGATTTTTTTAAAGTTCTCTGCAATTCTACTATTATTTGTTTTCTTCACGTATATATAAAATGCACAAATCCTATGATTCTCATCTTTTTCACCTTACAAATGATTTCCTTCCTTGACTTTCCCAGCATATTTATTTCTTTTCTGCTTTTCCATCCTCTTTCTCTGGCTGTATACGCTCAGCCTTTCCTACAATGTATGTTTTTCTATGTTATTCATCCCTCCTTGTCTGTGCTATCTCTTAACCTGTGTCAATTGTATCCCCTCCAAAAGATAATAGAAGTTCTAAATCCTGGGACTGTGAATGTGACTGTATTTGTAAATGGGGCCTTTGCTGATATAATCAAGTTATGATGAAGTTGTACTGGCTCAGAGTGAGACCTAACCTAATGACTAGTGTCTTTACAAAAAGAGAAAAATGTGGACACAGAGACACAGAAAGAAGGCCTTTTGAGATGGAAGGAGATACTTAATGATATGTCTACCAGCCAAGGAATGCCCAGGATTGCCAGCAACCACTAGATGCTAGGAAGAGGTAAGGAAGAATCCTTTCTTGAAGGTTTCAAAGACAGCTTTGCCCAGATTAAACCTTAGTTTTAGTGTTTTAGCCTCCAGAACTGGGACAATAAATTTCTATTGTTTAAGTCATACAATTATGAGAATTTTATTACAGTAGCCTTAAACAATAATTCACCTATAAAACAAATATGTTTATCAAGTTCAGGGTGTTTTTGTAATTATATCAATAAACTACATTTTGAAATAGGCTAAATTAATAAGTGAATTACTATACTGTTACTTACATATTCATTTCAACCTTTCATAAGATGAAATTATAGCCACTTTAAGGTATATAGACATACCAAAGTATACTGAGGTGAATATTATCCCTGTTGGTCAAATTCAATACTGATAATAGGAACAATGAGATGCATGTCTGTCATCATGAACATTGATTATTCTTTGTGTTAAGGGCACTCAATATCCTTCTTCTAACTATTTATTTTCTTTTATGAGACAGTCTCACTTTCTAGTACTTGGTAGAGTGCCATGGCATCACAGCTCACAGCAACCTCAAACTCCTGAGCTCAAGCAATTCTCCTGACTCAGCCTCCCAAGTAGCTGTTACTACAGGCACTGCCACAGTGCCAGGCTATTTTTAAAGATGAGGTCTTTCTCTGGTTCAGGTTGGTCTTCAACCTGTGAGCTCAGGCAATCCACCTGCCTTGACCTCCCAAGTGCTGGGATTACAGATGTGAGCCATGCACCCGGCCCTACCTCTTTCTAACTATTTGAAACTATATGATATGTTTTTGTTAATTAAATTCATCTGACAATGGTATAAAACACTGGAATTGATTCCTCCTATCTGGCTGTGGTTTTGTATTCTACAACAAATCTCTTCATATCCCTCTATTTCTTTTATCCTTTATAGGCTCTAGAATCTAATATTTTACTTCTTGCTTCTATATGATCAACTTTTTTTTTAACTTCAACCTACATATGAGTGAAAACAAGACATGTTTAACTTGCTGTCCCTGACTTATTTCACTTAGCATATAAGTCTTCCAGTTCCATCCATGTTGCCGTGAATGATAGGATTGCATTCTTTTATGGGTGAATATTGTTCACTGATGCATACATCACTTTTTAAAATTGATTCAACTGTTGTTGGACAGGTGTTGATTCTGTATCTTATCTAGTGTAAATAATGTGCAAAACAAAATGAGAGAGCATATGTCCCTTTGGCATACTTATTTCTATTCCTTAGGATAAATTCCCAATAGTAAAATCATAGTAAAAATAGTAAATTACCAATAGTAAAAACTGCTAAATCATACGGCAGTTGTATTTATAGTTTTTTGAGGTACTCCACCACTGTTCTCCATAGTGGCTGTGCTAGAAGAGATAAACATCAATAGGAAAATAGTCAGGGACTTCAGCATCTTACTCCAAGCATTGGACAAATAATTCACATAGGAGAGCAACAAAGGAACATCATATTATACAGCATCCTGGACCATATGTGCCTAACAGACATTTATAGGACATTTCAGACATTTACAGAATGCATACCTTCTCATGGGCTTGTGGAATATTTTCCTTGATTGACCATAAGTTAAAATACAAAGCAAGACTTAAAACACTTCAAAATATAAATTGTAAAAAGGAACTTAGGTGGTCTTTTATTTCATAATGGAATAAAACTAAACATCAAGAATAAGAAGAACGTTAAATTCTATACAAATACATTGGAATTAAATAACATGTCCCTGAATGACCAATAGGTGAATAAATAGAGAATTAAACTTAGAGATTTCTTAAAACAAGTGAAAATAGAGACATAACATACCAAAAACTGGGACACAGGAAAATCATCAGTAAGAGACAAGTTTATGGAAATAAATGCCTGTGTCCAAGAACTAGAAATATTTCAAAGAAACAACCTCAAGACACTAGAAAGGCAAAAAGGAATCCAACCCAAATTAGTAGAAGGAAAGAAATAATAAAGATCAGAGAAGGGAAATGAACAAAAATGAACAAAATTTAAACATATAATATACAGAGATAGGTAGATACATCAGAAGAGAGAAATAAACAAAATTAACACTAAAGAACTACAAAGTATCAACTGAACAAAAGCTGTTTTTTTCAAAAAGATAAGCAAAATTGGCAAAGTAGGTATGTAAAGTACTAAGAAAGTATGTAAAGTACATAAAATAACTAAGAAAAAAGAGAGAAGACCCCCCAAAAATAAAATGAGAAATGAAAAAGATGTCAAAACAGATACCAAAGAAATACAAGATCATTTGATATTACTGTGAACAAGTGTATACCAATAAATTCAAAAACGTAGAGGAATCAATAAGTATTTCTGTTAAAATAGATATATAAGGTAGATGTAAAAATCTACATGCTAAACTAAAATTTTAAAACGTTATCTAGACATTGATTATAACATAAGCAGAATAATTATTCTGCACATATTGTAAGTATTTTAATAATTTTGGCTACATTTGTCCATAACACTAGGCCACAGGTATTTTTGGAAGAATATTTTTAAAAATACTTAAAGTTTTATTTTCCTTTGATTCTGCAATTTACTTCAAACTTGCATTTTATGGTTAATAAATTTAAAATCATTATACATAATTAATTCTATTTTCTAAATATAGAAAATTAATTTGCAAAATTATTCTCTGTAGGATTTCAGATGCCTGAAAAATTCATAGAAAAGTCTGCCAGCAGACATTGCCCATTCTACTACTTCTCATTTTACAATACTAGTATTTTAGTCAAAATATGATATAAACTATTTTGTCTTTTGTTATAGCAACACTTTCAATAAATACCTTTTCTAGACAAAGCATCTCAAATAATTTATCTCTATTCTTTGAATACATTGCCAAGTAAAACTGTTAATGATTGTTTTTAATTTCATTTTATTAGACAGTACATACATTAATGCATATAAAAATAGGATTTCCAATCAATGGTTCATGCCACAGACCAAGTTATTATTCTCTTTTAGTTTATTTTTATAGGAATAAATGTAAATGTTCTTGTTTGCAAACATTTTTTCAATAATTGAATTATTCTAACAATTTCAAAAATGGAAATTTTGTGATGTTATGGTTAGTGAATATGTTGATTAAAAATTTACAACTAATTTAGAAAAACAAAATGGCATTTCAATTAGAGGACTCATTTGCGATATTGTTCAAAACTATTAGTTGGACATTTAGATTGATTTACAAAGTAATTCATCAGATTTTCTAAAGTCTGCTTCTAAATGAAGAGACATGAAACAAAGCTATTTGCAATGCTAAAAACTTTTCTTCTTTGCATCTGATATTAGTTCTAAGAATTGGTGGGATCACATCTACGGTGCATCTTAGAAGGGTACAGATGAAACTTACTAAACGCAGAATACAAATGTCTTCATACAATAACTAGGAAATTGCCATGAAGGCTATGTTAAACAGTTTGATGAAAATGTTTCAGATTGTACATGAAGTCAGAACATTGTACCCCACAATTGCACCAATGTACACAGCTATGATTTAATAAAAAAAAATCATTTAGCTTAGTACTCTACATATGTATTTTTATAAAATATATAATACATTTCGACAACGATAGCTTTTATTTTGATTAGCAAAATATTAATGCATGTTTGATCACAATACAAATTATGTGTCTGTTATAATCAATTCTAAGTTCATTTCTCTTATAGATTTCTTGATCTACATTGTGTAATGTTAATTGAGGTATTAATTTTAGTTTCAATCCTAAAATGCTACCTTTGTTTACAATTTATGATAACATTTGATATAATGTCAAAGAGTTCACTGTTGATAGAACAAATTATAAAGTGTTAGAATTAGTCTGATTCATTAAATCGAATGTAAAAAATTAATCTATTATTGGAGTTTACTTAATTGATTTTTTATTTTAAGCACCTAATGATACCAAGAGTTTTGTGTAACAGTGAGGTTCTGCTGAACTCCCCCTTTATTTCTTTATGTGCAAAAGAGTATTAGAATAAAAAAAATGAGAACATTAATTTATAAGAGCATTGATTTATTCTAAATATAAATTCTTGCTTCACAGTATGATATGCAGTACTTTCTTATGTGGCTAGATTTTTTCTTAATTGTCTTTACAGGCTCCAGATTTTAATTTACTTATTTGTTTTTTAGGCTTAAGCTTTTTAAAACACTAACTTTTAAAGTAGAAACCCACACATCTTTCTTTTGGCTTTCACTTGGTTAACAATTATCAGTATGATGCGTATGGTGAATGATAAACATCAGTGAAGATTCTCTGCAGGTTAAATGCTCAATATGGACTTTCTCAAGAAACAATTTCAGCATCCAGTTTCATATTTAACATGCACAATAACTTTGGTGGGGCTAATTGCTGCCTAACAATTTTTGGAAAACAAACTTTAGAAAGAATCCAAGCAATGCAGCAGGGGAGGTTTGTAACTGACAAAATCATGTGGCAAGAGTACTTACAATAGTCTCTGTTCATTCCACAGAAACACACTTATCCTCTATTTCCTACACATACTTCATATTCATGTAATAGATCAGGGGTCCTCAAACTACAGCCTGCGGGCCACATGTGGCGCCGAGGACATTTATCCGGCCTGCCAGGTGTTTTTGCCTCCGCTGCCTGTCCTATTTAGCAGCCAACTCATCTCTGGCCGCAAAATCTGTTAGCAGAAAAACCATTGCTGCATTCCCAAACAAAATATGTGTGGATTCACTGGAAAAGTTGCAAAAGGAGTTCCAATTTAGATTTAAAGAGCTTCATCTCCATGAACAGGACATACAGCTTTTCCATAACCCATTTTCTATTGACATTGAAAATGTGGAGTTCAGTCCCTAAAGTCTGCACCCCGAGTACCCCTCTGCTAGC
>CAUYRH010090785.1:0-21036 GCA_963574655.1 Perodicticus potto
GTGCTAAGCAACCGGTGAGGGTGGTCAAGGGGGGCTGGTGCCAGGAACCAAAAGTTACAGAACTAACAATTACACTGCAAATTACACAGCAACCTGCAAAATGGAGCCCGTTAGCCAAATGGCGTCACACAGGCCCTTTCATCAGCCCTTACTAAGAAACTATATGTTAGATAATATTTTTCCTGTTATTTATATTTTTTCTCTTATTTTGCTAGCAAGACCATCCTTTCAAGGAGACTGGATGATATCCATCCACATTGGTAAAGACAGATCATGACTCAGTCTATTGATTCAAATGCTAATCTCTTCCAGGAAAACCCTCATTGATACATTCAGAAATATGTTTTACCAGCTAACTGGGCATCCCTTAGCCCAGTCAAACTGACACATTAGATTAACCACTACATGTATAATAAAAATTAGAAAAAGAAATAAATATATTTAAAATAGCATGAAAAGCATAATACACTTAGTGATAAATTTTTAAAAATGCATGTGAGATCTGTATATTGCAAACCATACGAATAGAGAATTTAAAGATCTAAATAAATGAAGAGAGATTCCATGCTTATGGATAGGAAAATAGCCTCGGCAGGATATACTAAAATTAGATAGGAAAATGTTAATTTTTCCCAACTTGATCTATTAGTTCAGTGCAATCCATATGAAATCCCCATAGAGTTTTGTAGAAGTTGATAAGCTGGTTCTAAAATTTATATGGAAACCAAAAGAAAAAAAAAGCCCTAGGAAAAACAAAGCAATTTTGAGTAAGATAAAGTTAGAAGATTTCCTTTATCTGATTACAAAAATTAACTATAAAGCCACAATAACCAGGACCCTGTGATGTTACAGCAGAATAGACTTACATGAACCATCATCAAGGCCATGAGGTAAAAAGGAAATAGACTTACAGACCAATGAAAGAGAAGAGATAGTCCAGAAATGGACTTACATGTACATGGTCAATTGATTTCTACTAAAGGTGCCAAGGTCATTCAATGAGGAACAGATACTTTATCAAATGCTAGAACAATCAGGTACCATATGGAGAAAAATAGACCTCACATCTTATACAAAGTTAGAATTGGATCATAGACTTAAATATAAAGACTACAACTATTACATTTCCAGAAGAAAAGTCTTTGTGACCAAAAATCTTAGGCTAGACACAAAGTGCACAACCAAAAGAAAAACTGATCAATGAAACTTCAAAATTCAAAACTTCTGATATTAAGGAAAGGGACCAAGTCATAGATTTGGAGAAAATATTCGCATTACAAACTTGTACATCTATCTGACAAAAGGCTCGTATCAGAAACATAAAAAAACCATAAGACAAAAAACCAATTTTTTAAATAAGCAAAAAGCATCAGACACATCACACATGTACACAAAGATATGAATGGCCAATAAACACATAAGATGTCTATTATTAGTCATCAGAGATGACTTGTTTTGTAAATCAAGAGTAGGATGAAATTTATGTACTTATCAGAAGGACTTAAATTGAAAAGAGATTGACATAACCACATGTTGACAAGAATTTGTAAAATAATGCAACCACTTTAGAAAATTATTTAGAAATTAAAGAGTTAATTAAATACGTATCTACCTATGATCCAACAATTCCACTCCTAGATATGTACCCGAGGGAAATGGAAATATGTGACCAGAAAAATACTTGCATGCAAATGTTTATAATTTTCATTCATGATGGCCCCAAACTGGAAACACAAATGTCCCAACAGGTAAATGGATAAACAGGTTGTGACATATTCATGTAATAGATTACTCCTCATCAGTAAAGAGGCTAAACTCTTAATACATATGACAACACAGATGAATGTTTATGCTAAATGAAAGAAGCAGGACACAGAACACTTGTCTATATGATTCCTTACAAGGAGTTCTAAAACCTGCAAACTAATCCAGGGGGAGGGTGGGGCAGGGATTGGCTGGGAATGGGCAAGAAAGAATTTTCTGGAGGATGGAAATGCTCTACACCTTGATTAGTGGATCACTAAAATTTAAATTTTAAAATGTAAGTGGTGCACTTAAGATCTAGGCATTACATATAAATTATATTTCAATTTTTCTTTTAAAGGAGCTTGGGGACTGGGCACGGTGTCTCACACTTATAATCCTAGCACTCTGGGAGGCTGAAGTGGGAGCTCAGGAGTTGGAGGCCAGCCTGAGCAAGAGCAAGACTCTGTCTCTAAAAATAGCTAGGTGTTATATCAGGTGCTGGCAGTCCCAGCTACTTGGGAGGCTGAGGCAAGAGGATCACTTGAGCCTAAGAGTTTGAGGTTGCAGTGAGCTATGACTCCACAGCACTCTACCAAGGGCAAAAAAATGAAATTGTTTCTAAATAAATAAATACAAGCTGGTGTCATGCACATGCATGGGCACCTTCAAGGGTACTTTGCCTCTACTTGGATCACACCAACTCAGCCTGAGTCAGAACTAGGATGTGTGACACAGTATCTGAAAATGTGTCTCAAAGACACATTGATACCTTGTCTAGCTTACAAAGCATGCATCAGTACACCCGCATTACAATACAGGACCATCTCATCCTCTTACATAAATCTCAAGATACCATCCATAAGGCTGAGAAGCATAGATTTGCTATATTCTCCTGGTTTGGAAAAAAAAATCACATACATAAAACATACATTGACTTCTTGGACGAACTCCTTCTTCTCCTCTGGGGTCATGTTTCAGGTTTACTCAGTCTGACCCACACCTGGCTTGACTTTTTACCCATTTTAATCTTAAGTGGAACAGAAAATAGAAATAGACTATCCCTTCCACAGAGGGCAGGATTCTTTCCTTCCTGGGGACAGTGCCAACAAAACTGTTAGATCTCAAGACTATCTCTTTTTTAAGAGTCTCGCTCTGTGACCCTTGGTAGATTGCTGTGGCATCATAGCTCACGGCAAACTCAAATTCTCGGGCTCACGTGATACTCTTGCTTCTGCCTCCTGAGAAGCTGGGACTACAGGTACCAGCCACAATGCCCAGCTATTTTAGAGGTGGGGTCTCATTCTTGCTCAGGCTGGTCTGAGCAAGAGGCAATCCACCCACCTTGGCCTCCCAGAATACTAGGATTACAGGCATGAGCCACCACGCCCAGCCCCCAAAGCATCTCTTATTCTTCTTACCTTCTCTTCTGATCCTACAGAAGCTTATTTGGTGTACACATACATGCACACAACCTTGAAAAAAATCAGAATTTTTTTGAGACAGAGTCTCACTGTATTGCCTAGGCTAGAGCGTCATGGCCTCAGCCTTAACTCATGGCAACCTCAAACTCCTGGGCTTAAACAACCCTGTTGCCCCAGCCTCCCAAGTTGCTTGGACTATGGGAACCCACCATGACCCTAGATAATTTTTTTATTTTTAGTAGAGAAGGGGCTTGCTTTTGCCCAGGCTGGTATTGAACTCCTGAGCTCACACAATCCTCCCACCTTGGCCTCCCAGAGTTCTAGGATTACAGACATGAGCCACCATTTCCAGTCCCAAATTTGTTAATTTTTTTCTTTTTTATTAAATCATAACTGTGTACATTAATGCAATCGTGGGGTACAATGTGCTGGTTTTATATACTATTTGAAATATTTTCAAACAGGTTAACATAGCCTTCATGGCATTTTCTTATTATGTTAAGACATTTGTATTCTACATTTTGTAAATTTCACAAGTACCCTTGTAAGATGCACCATATGTATAGTCCCACTAATCACCCTCGCTCCACCCATCCTCCCCAAGTTTGTTCATTTTTTTAAAAAGAAGTGTCATTGGCGAATAAGGACCAAACTCAGACCCAGAGTCAGTAGGTACTGAAAGCTCTTTCATCTTCTATAAAATGGTGGTAGCCCCTGCTTTGCCCAGGTCATAACAGCAGTGTTCGGACACACAGGGGCTTTGCAGAGAAACTCATGAGTGGGTATGATTTGAACGGCCAGGAACTCTAGAGACAGAAATGGAAGACCCCAGATGGTATGGACTGAATGTATGTGTCCTTGAAATTCATGTTGAAATTCTAACCCCCAGGGCATTGGTGGTAGGAGGTGGGGGGCTTTGGGGTGGTAATCTGGTCATGAAGGCAGAGGAAGACCTTTCATGCCTTTCACCAATGAGGTTAAAGCAAGACCACAGCTCCTCACCACACAAAATGTGCCAAGTCCTTGTTCTTGGACTTTCCAGCCTCCAGAACTGTAGGAAACAAGTTTGTTGTTTATAAGCCACCCTGCCTGTGGGATTTTGCTATAGCAGCTTGACTGAACTAAGACATCAAAACTTGTCAGATACAGTTTAAAACCTTTTGGAAAGGCAAAAGTGGGAAGAACTCTACTATTTGGGAGCAGGAATACCCATAATTATACCTACACCCTGCCACTTAGCAGACCATGAAGAAAGTGGAGGCGACTTCGTAAGGATCCTAGGGAACATTGCATCCAATGCCTGGAAAGCGCTCCATCAGCTAGGGACTCACTTCTTTCCTTTTCTGTATTTTACATATATAAATTGTCTTGGAATTTAAAAATAAGGACAGAAAACCATCATTTCTGAAAGTGATTATTATAATGCAAATAAGAAATAAAACAAGCCTGGAATGTAAGAGAATATGGGATTTATTAGATATTGAATATAAAAGCTGGCCTATTTAAATATGGGCCTACAAGTTTCCTTTATCCCTCCAAGTGCCTGCCTTCCCACCCCAACCCCAATAAAAACATTTTGCATGTACATTTATTAGCAAAGACTAAAAAGACTCAAAGCTTCCAAAGATGGCAGATGTTCAGTTGAATGAGGCTGATGACCGGGTCAGATGAGATCATTCCTGGAAAGGCCTACTGTTTGCTCGGCTGCAGCACCAGTTCAACACCCAGCCTTCTGGGCCAGAGACCCAGACCCCAGTGTCTTCCTGAGCAGTGATGATAACCTAATCCTTCATTGCATCCTCCAGCTGCTTCTCTATCCGAGACTGTTTCTGATCTCGTAGCACCTGACAGAACCGATGCATGGCTACAGGGGCCAGACAGGGACAGAGAAATACAGACTTAGTTGGTTTGCAGCAAGTGGACACCAGACATGCCCAGATCATGGCAAACCACCAAAACCACTCATTCAGGAAACCTGAACTTTAGCCTTCCATCTTTGGGATGGATTTCCAAGTCTGCTACATCCCTGATGGTTCTTTTTAAAATTTCATTGTTGTGTCATCAGCTTTCCAGACACCTCATTGTCTCATATCAAATCCTACTCTGACTTACAGCCCTTGGCTTCTAAGACACGAGTCCAGAAAGTTTTTCTTCAACATAAACCTTCATGAAAATGATTCACTCCTCTATTCCCAGCAAGTCAAAGAGTGTCTATTATGTAATGGGATGGAGAGTGAATTGTTAAAATGAATGCTGTATTCTACATAACCTTTAGAGAATCTAAACTCTATATAACATGACATACAGGGAATTCTATGGTCTTCTACCCAAACACCCATCTCGCCTACCAGACTGTGGGCTCCACAAGGGCAGAGTATCATTTCTTATTAGCTTAGGGTCCCAGTGCCTCACTCAATGGCAGTCCAGAACACTTGATCTTAGCCAAAAGGCTGAGAAGCGGCAGTCCAGAACAGATACCCAGATATAATGAGTGGATGGGTCCTTGAGGCACACATCAGTTTACAAAGGAACTTAAAGATGAAAAATTGGAAACAGATGGTATAGAAGGCCTAGCACTGCTAAAGGCAAAAATAGATTCACATACTGAGTTACAGATGAGTTGAATGGGCATTTTTAAAGGATGCCAGGATTGGGAGGTCAGCCCCCACTAACCTAGTTTTAGCTGGAGGGAATTTTCTGCAAAGACCAGGCAGAACCAGCCAGGCTCTTTACACATGTAGGCTTTGCCACAGGATAGAATCAGTTTGTGGTCCAGAAAGCGGCGATGGAGGAGCATTTCTTCCTCAAACGTACACGGGTCCAAGTACTAGAGAGGCCAAAGGAACAGAGTTAGCTCAAGACCCATTTGGCAGGTCTGCCCAGGAACACCTGCCCCATTTCAAGAGCACACACCTTTTTCAAGTTGATCCAGATATAGAGGCCAGCACCACGATAGAGAAAGGGGATCTTCAACTCCTTCAGCTTGTTAGTGATGTACCTGTGAGCATTCCGGAGCCGGGAGTGATTGGTGGGCAGGTACATGCTGTCAATCCAATCTGGGTGGGTGGAGGGAGAGAGCTGTCACAGATCTTACAGCAGCAATCTGCCAGAGGGCCCCATCCCACAGCCCAACTGTGCTTCACTCTTTCTAAGACTAAGAATGTATTATATTTGAGCTGATGACATCCACACCCACCATACCCCTCTTATCCGAGACTCTCGTGGAGACACAGGGCTTCTCAGTAGTGCAGTAGGAACACTTCTGTTGAGTTCATAAAGTCGAAGCAAGGGTTTGGGATATCCTTCCCAAAGGGGGTTAATGCTGCTGTTGCCAACTGGGCAAACAGTGAGTACTTGCAGCTCCTCTTACCTTCTGCCTTTGAACCTCACACAATGGACTGTGAGGAACCTAGATACACCCAAAGGTGATGTGCTTAACCTAAGGTGTTCTTAGGATTGGCACCAAAATTTAGAGCCACTTGGGGACCTTTTGGGAACCCTGATGCCCAGGTTTTTACCTCTAGATTATCTAAGTTAGAATCTTTCATTATGGAACCCATGAGACAGTATTTAGATCTCTAAAGAGCCCCCGTGTACATCCAAGGTTGAGAACTTGCGTTCAGGAGGGAGGATCTGGTTTCTGGTAAATATTGAAGGGGCTGGCACCATGGAGGGAAGCATTCTGTTGGATTTTTCCTATTTACTGCCTTCCCTACTCCGAGCTAAAAGCAAATTGTTTTCTAAATCAATTGATCTAATGACTTTAGTTTGTTTTGCTATATCCTACATTATTAATTTAAACCTACCTGCCTGGTTTGTGTTCTATTATAGGGAGTTAGATAAAGAGGTCTCTTCTAAACACAAACCATGATATTAAAGGCAGAAGCCTCTAGAGGCCAGCATTCACTTGATCCAAGGGGGAAGATGGTGTACCATAGGACTAGCCACACCAGCACACCAATACGGCAGCTCTCCTTTAGATACCTTGGAGGAGGAGATTAAGGTGTATTAGAGAAAGTAAGGTGTTTCTTTTATAATTTTTGCCTAAAGCAAGTAGGGCATTGGGGAGGGAACATGCACATTCACATAAAGACTGATTTCTGAGGTCCTTACTTCTACATCCTGGGGTAAGACTGGCTATCCCCTTTCCTGGCAGAGTACAAGCCACCAACATCCAGGAGTTAAAGCCCAGTTTGTGTTTGAGCAGCACCTCCATCTTCTATCTACACCCTACTGTACTATTTGAGCCATATCCTACCCTCTTTCAAACTTCGCATCCTGCCATGGTTAAACCTGAGATAGTAAATAGGGTCTCAGTATATTGATGGCATGCCAGAGGCCCTGGAAAATCTAGAAGTTCCCTGTGGCCATGAGGTCTGGTCAAGTTTCTGGCATGGGATGGAGCTCAGTACCTCTGGAATGGAGCAGTAGAGACAATTTGTGCTGGTCGATGCCAGAGATACTGTGGAGGTAGCCAAAGGAGCCCACAGCAGAGGCCACCTCTTTGTTGTGGGTGTATAGAACACCAAAGCGGAAGCCAGCGATGCCGAAATCCTACAGAAAGAGAAGTAGGAGAGGGAATATTTGGTTTGTCTGCCTTCTATTGTTCGTGCCCTCTTCCTTCTCCACCCAAGGACAGGCAGCTGGAGCTCACCTTACTGGTGCCCCAGATCACATGGGTCCTGTTGGGATCAGGCAAACTGGAGAAGAAATGGGGGGGGGGAGAAAACCAAGGTTATAGAGGAATAATTGAAAGATGAAGACTTGGGGTCTATGAAGGAGAAGTAGACTCAAGGACCTTCTTAGACAGCAGGATCTACAGGGCCCAATGGTTAAGAAAGTTATTCCAGTTGAGCCAGAAAGTCAACATGATACATCCCTGAAGAGCTAGATGGAACAGCTCCCACTGAATGAAGTCTAGAACCCTCACCCTGACTCATGGCTCTCCTAAAGCTGGCTCAAAGCCACCTTCTTGGCAGTTGACTCTTTAGATGTGAACTAACCAGCATTTCTAGAACATGCTTGCCTATTTCTTACTGTCCAACTTTTGGTGAAACTGTTCTTTTCCTTGCTCTGGTTGCTGCATTCCTATCTCCATGGCCAAATACCTCCTGCCCCAGGAAAGTTTTTTTTATTTTTTAATCTTTTTTTTTGAGACAGAGCCTCAAGCTGTCACCCTGGATAGAATGCATGGCATCACAGCTCACAGCAACCTCCAATTCCTGGGCTTGAGCAAGTCTCCTGTCTCTGCCTCCCAAGTAGCTGGGACTACAGCCACCTGCCACAATGCCCGGCCATATATTTTTTTTTTTTTTTTTGGTTGCAGCCGTTGTCGTTGTTTGGCGGGCCGGGCTGGGCTGGATTTGAACCCACCAGCTCAGGTGTACGTGGCTGGCACCTTAGCTGCTTGAGCCACAGGCGCCGAGCCCGCAGGAAAGTTCTTATTTCTATTCTTTCCCTGCTTTCTACTCCTCATAGAAGATGGAAGTTCCCTCCCTGACCTTTTACGAGGATTTATCTTGAGCTTTGACAATATGCTTTCTACTTTGCCCTCATGTTATCTTGTATATAAAATGGCATTTGGACTAGGAGACATCTGGGAGGAAAGATGCTATGCTCACATTCACAGCCCCTGTTGGCATTGAACTCATCCTAGCACCTAGACAGTTACATTTATGTCCACAAACTTCATGGTTTCTCATTCCCTTCTCCAGCTGAAAACAACTCACCTTTTTATGCTCAAAACACTGTGGAATGTGATAGATTCATCAAACACAGACAGCAAGTAAATTTCATCTATGATCACATGCAGGTTATGCCTACAGGTTGGGTGAAAGGAGATGATGATTAGGATCACTCTGTAATCTTAACTCACTCTTCTCTGGTCTTATATGGACACAGATTAGATATTCTTGCTGCCTAAGAGGCACAATAAGATAGAAGGTGTACACCAGTTCATCTAGACCTGGCTTGAAGGTATTAAAAAGGAATAGGACCCAAGAGACATACTTGAGAACATATCTAACCTTTCAACCATCCAGCAGAGAGCAATAGAGGCTGGTGTCCCAGAAGACTTGTCTGGTATAGTCAGAAGCTCCCACCCAAGGTCTGCATCAAGAAGTGGCACCAAGTGGACCAAGTGCTTATATATACCACCTCATTTATTATCTGAGACAGTAATGTCATCTCCATTTCAGATGAAACTAAGGATTTGAGATATAAGCTCAATTGCCTTCAGTTAGCAGGTGCCAAAGCTGGGATCTGAACTGAATTCAGCCCAGTTCTAGCTCATGACCTTCAGCATTCTTCCCTCTGTCCCCATGCTCTGCCATTATTTGGTCTGGGTTAGTCATAAAATTTTGATAAGTCTGTTTCTTCTGAAAAAATGGGAGGTTATCTGGCTTAACTAATAGACAGTTTCAGGACTCCAGAGGTAATGGTATTGACATTCTTAGGAATGGGACATGAGAGTTCTACAGAAACATATCTTCTGAGAGATGATAGTCTGAGACTATCCTCAGCCCAAGTAGTTTGGGAAATAGATGCTGGGAGAAAGTGCTTGTGCCAGAAGTAGAAAAGCAACAAAACCATATTTTGACTTGTATAAATTTCTGTTCATGCAAAGGCTAGAAAAGAAATGGCCAAAAAAAAAAGTTTCATTGTAGTAGTAAGCACATAGGTACATTTTCTTTTAATTTTAGCTAGTTAGGTATAACTCTAAAAATACTTATGGTAAATTACTTCTATAATAGTTTTGACTTCTTGACTATAAGTGATGACAATGCTTTTTGGGGGACATCATCTAGTCTCAGGGGGTAGAATTCATACCTCTTGGCAAATTTCAGGTATTTTATCAGTGAGTCACGGGAGTAGATGTCACCCAGAGGGTTCTGAGGATTGGTAAGCATGAGGCCTCTGATCTTTTTCCCCTAAAAACAACCCAAATGTAACTCAATGAACACACATCCTTTATGTCTACAAGCCATCCATGGGTTATAAACAAGATAAGTTCTGTAGATTTGTTCTTAAATTGAATTTGTATGTAACTTGGAATGGGTACATTTACCTATTACCTTTAATAGCATCCATTTGTAAGTAAGTCATATCAGTTGGATGCTTGTAAATCGGGGACTTACTATAATAGCCTCCATTCATAAACGCGAGTTGTATGTAAGTTGGATGTTTGCAACTCAGGGGCTGCCTATACTTTATGAGTCGGGATACCTAATATTTGACACTCATTAAGGCCTAGACAGGACCTTAAAGCAGCAACTACCACACTGCCCACAGAGGGGACAGGAAATAAGTCTGGAGCTGCCATAATGTCCCCATAGAGCCTTGGGCTCCTAGAAAGACATGCCCCTGCATGTCTCTTTCTTTCTCAAGAAAGCCCACCAGGTCCCACCCTGAAAATCAAGTTCCCTCCTTACCTTACTTTTAGGACCAGTAGTGGCCACCCTGAAAATAGGGTTCCCTCCTTACCTTACTCTTAGCTTCCTTCAGGGCTTTCTCCAATTTGTCCACAGTGAGCTGGAAAGGACAGGTGTTTGCCTCAGTGATCTGGAAGAGAAATAGTACCTGAGAACTGCCCACCTGGAAAGCTTTTAAGCTTTGATTTCTTTCTTTTTTTTTTTTAAAGACAGAGTCTCAAGCTGTTGCCCTGGATAGAGTATCATGGTGTCCTAACTCATAGCAACCTCCAACTCGGGCTCAAGCAATTCTCTTGCCTCAGTTTTTTCTGTTTTTAGTAGAGATGGGGTCTCGCTTTTGCTCAGGCTGGTCTCAAATTCATGAGCTCAAGCAATCCACCTAGGATCCACACTGGCCTCCCGAGTGCTAGGATTATAGGTATGAGCCACCACGCCTGGCCCAAGCTTTGATTTCTAATTCCCTTAAACCCTAGATAGTTCTTTGATTTCATACCAGGGTGCCAGTACTATGTACTTTTTTTCTTTGAGATAGAGTCTCACTTTGTTGCCTAGGCTAGAGTGCTTTGACATCATCCTAGCTCATAGCAACCTCAAACTGCTAGGCTCAAGCAATCATCCTGCCTCAGCCTTATGAGTAGCTGGAACTATAGATGCCAGCTGCCATGCCTAGTTAATTTTTCTATTTTGAGTAGAGATTGCAATTGATCTTACTCTTGCTCAGGCTGGTCTTCAACTCATGAGCTCAAGTGATCCTCCTACTTTGGCCTCCCAGAGTGCTAGGATTACAGGTGTGAACCACCACTCCTGGCCTCTATATACTTTCTAACCCTGATTTTACCTTCACCCCACCATTCCATATAGGCAGAAAGCAAAGCCCCTTTTTCCTTCCACATGCCCCCTAGAATATTCTATCACCCAGGCTAACTGAGCAGGTAAGGGGCCCCTTTCTCACCTTACTTTCCAGATGAACAGGAATCAGTTCAACTTTTGCATAGAGGCGGGAGCTAAAGGCAAAGCCACCATAGAAGGGAGTGGGAACCAGAAAGCCCTCTGGAAGGACAAGGACACAATGCTTTCAGTCGAGGGTCTCAGTCAGAACCTGCCAGCCCTCCCCTCAGACTAGTAGCAAAGCTACCCACAAAGAAGGTTGATTTGGCAATCCTTGGGGATTAATGTTCTTGGGCTCAGGCTCTATAAAAGTTGTCTATTCTTACAGATATTATTTGGAGAAAAAAACTAGTTTCTTTAGTGTGGGTCATATGCCAGAGAAAGAGAAAGGAATATTGCTCGGAATCCAAGACATAAATTAAGCTAGGCTCACTAGCACTGGTCATTAGGAAAGTCTCAAGTGCTCTAAGCCAAGTCCTAGAGTCAGGATCCATGTACAAGGAGAGCTCTGGTTATGTGAACCTGATGATCTCATGTGTTCTTGACCTCCCACCAATTTGGCATCATCTATGGGCTAACCAAGAAATCAATCCTTGAAGTTTAAGAGGCCATCTTGGCCACTTCTCTTCATGCAAACGATGCCTCTTGCTTGGGCACTGTTAATAGGAGATTTTAAAAAGTCTTTTCAGCTTTGTTTGGTTCAGAACTAATTAGCCTTTTTGAGAACATTTTAGCCCTTTTTTAGCAGATCATCTGTGCCAGTTGCCAGGGCTCTCTATCTTATAGTTGAGCCCTGAAGCCCAGCTGTTAATATAATAGATTAGCCAATTATAATAGCCAATAGATTGGCTTCCATGGTCATCACTCCTGGGGTACAACTTCTTGAGGACCATCAGATGTTTCTCTTCCATAACAAATGGGGAGCCCAAACCCCTCGCATTCACTGGAAGGTAGAGAGGCTGGAGCTTGTGAGTGTAGGCGGAGAAAGGAGAGGAGAGGGGGAGATGCCAGCCAGTGTGGGGAGAGATGTCAGTGTAGAAGAATTCCCAGCACTTTGAGGGAAAGAGCTTGAGTCAGAATGGTTCTTCTCCAAAGTTCAGTGCCTGTGTGTTCCTGTCCATGTGCCAATATTTCACTGAGGTAGGGCAGAGACTATGGACTTACCCCCAGGATCACACAGAACCATGGCCAGCGCAGAGAAGACAGAGCAGCAGCCATTTAGAACCACCACCTGATGACAACACACAGGATGCAGAGTTCAAAGCAATACCCATGTAAGAAGATGTAATCACTCTATCTCCCTTCCCTGGGAATGGTAGGCACCTAGAGCCTATTCAGCTGGGACCCATTGGTCTTTTCTCTGCCCTGGACCTGAGTGTCTCCATTGGTTCTCCCTTAGAAACCACAGAATGTTCACCTACATGCTTTTTAGGGCTCATAGCCCTCCAGAGTGGCAGCAAAACTGGAAAACTGACTCACATTTTCTGGATCAAGTTGGGCAGGTGTCCTGCAGTAGTAGGTCAGGAACTGGGCCACTTCTTTCCTCAGGCTGTGAACAGACCCAGAGATCTTGTGGTTCCCAGACCTCCTTCATTCGTGGTCTAGACGTAAGTCTTTTTCAAAGGGCAGAGTTGTCCACACTACTAGGAGCCTTTGCTACCCAGTCTAACTTCATGTTACAGAACTACTGACTAAGGCTATAACTCCCAAGGTCACACAGACAATAAGTGAGAGTTGGGGCAAGGACTCAGGCCTTTTGAATTATAAAACAGTGCTATTCCTAATGTTCCAGGCTGCTTCTTGACATTTTGCTAGAGGCATTTTCTAGAAGTTATTACCCTCCAAAATAGGGAGTCAGCCAAACAATCTTGTGGTTTGGGTCCTCCCTCTGGATAAGGTCAGATGCCTATGGACCAGGAGACCCTAGATCTGGAAGGTCACTTACAATGGCTGTCCTCTCCAATCAGGGTACTGCAGCAGGAAGTCCTCAATGTGGTTCATGTCATCCTGACTCAACTGTTGACAGATAGAGCGTGAAGATGGCATACACAGGGACAACTAAGAGGCCTCATCCTACTCCTATGTTGTACATGAGTGTTTGTCCTCCACAGGCGGACAAACCCCAGAAGGAGAATGGGGTATACACACTGCATGCTTCTTAATGAATGGAAGCCATTGTCTTCTTGTCACAGATTATACAAATAAATACCTTACCAGGAAACGTTCAACAACCTCCCCAACCCAGACGCTCCCTTGGTAGCCTATCTACCATATACTTAACCAGAGAACACTCCTGAACACAGTCAGCAAAGCCAGAAGGTTAGATGTGCCATTCTAGAAGCTATTTCTCTACACCTTTTTCCAGACTCCTGAGGAATAGTCTAGGGGGACTGGGCCTGGAAGGGGTGGGTCCCAGCACAGCCCAGAACATTGCTTACCCTTTTAATCATCAAATCAATGCAGAGCTTGTTCTCGCTAGTGCCAAGGTTAATGAAGCCCTGGAGATGAAGGAATTCGAGATCAGTTCCCTTCCCTCACCCTAGATGGATCCCTTTAAATATACCAGTAAGTACTCCATTTTGGATTAGTTCAAATGGAGGTCCCACCACCCCATGAAGCAATTTGATCCAGGTTTGACACCTTGAAGTGTTAAAGAATTTTCCACAAATACATGTTACAAATTCCTCCCTTTAGAGAGCCATGTAGATATATAATAGTTATATTCCATTTTCCAATCATTGAATTATTATGTGCCAGACACTAGACTCACTGTTTTGTGAGAGTTGCCTTAACCCCTGACAAAAGGTTCTATACGATCCCTGACTTAGAAGTGAAATTCAAAAAAGTTGAATAATCTGCAAGCCTTGGGACCTTGGGTGATGGGCAGAATTCTAACCTACCTGACCCCAAATCCTGAACACTTAGTAACCACAAGTCCCACTGGTACCCATCCCCACTGCCTCCCCTTGCACACAAGGCCTTCCAAGTACAAGAGATATAGTCCCTCAGAGGCCAATGGAGATGCCCAAATCAGCCCCCAGAAAAACTGATGGCCACCGGCACACATCTTTCAGATGAGAACAGAAAGGGAAGGTATAGCTAGTGTTGTCCTCTGTCCTCTGGCTGGAAAGTAGCTCCAAACCTCCTTTGCTAGAAGCCTTTGGTCAATTCTCTATCACCTTTAGGGTAACATCCTAACACCTCTCCATCCTTCTCAGTATGCACCTATCCCCACGTGGGCCTCTTTCCCCAATCATTCCAAACCCTTCCCACCTCAAAGCTTTCATGCATGCTGTTCCTCCTTCCTGGAGGACCATTATATTGCTGGCTGATGTAGCCTTTAAAGATCTCTTCCCAGACCATGTGAAGTGGGCACCTCTTCCATGCTCTTGGAAAGATTGTTTGTTCCAGTGGCTGACTACTGTGGCTACACTGAGTTCCATCAAGGCAGGCTTACTCACCATGAGACCACAGTGACTAACTCCTAGTGGTTAAGAGCTGGGATTTAGGGAAAGATTGAGGGTAGGAGGAGTTCTCCAACTCTGAACCATGCCACCTTTTTCTATGACTATACCCTTATGAATAAGGGGACAAGACTACCCATTTCAGGGGCTTCACTCAGTAAATCCAAGTGATTGTAGCCTTTGAGGATGTCCCCCCTATTCTTACCAAGGGGTTCTGCTCCTCATGGAACTTGTCTCCTTGGTAGGCAATGTAGTCCTGGAAGCTTGAGTGGTACAAGACAGAGATATCAGCCCCACGGTTGGACAGGTTATGGCTGACAAAGGCAGGTTCAAAATTGCTTAGCTGGGTAACTAACGGGTCAGGCTGCCTGGATAGTTGGGCCCTCTGCTCACTTCTGACATCATCTATAGAGTCCAGGCAAGGGAGACACACTTGGCACTCTAGGTCACTTGTGGCCCCAGACTGTAGGACATTGACCATCTTGCACATTAAGAAGTTTAGATAGTCTCCCTGCTCACAGATAGACTTGGCATGCTTCTCTTCTTCCAGTTTTTGCCTGTGTCTTGTCACTTCCAGCTGAATGAAGTGCTTCTTTATCAGCCACTGTAAATGCAGCACCATCTTTAGTAACTGGTCATAGATGCTCTGGTCTTTGAGGACCTGGCCCGGTTTCTGGTCAGAGGGCACAGGGCAGGTATCTGACTGGTGGCTCATATTCCAGGTAATTATGTTGGCCTTAGCAGGCTGGCTGGAACCTACAGAGAAAGAGAACATGCACTAGAGCAAAGGACGCTCTCCCTTGCCCTCAGGTCCAGACACAGTTGGGGGGACAGGCCTGATTTTAGGCTGGCTTCTCCTACTTCCATGCCTCAGTTCTAGGCCCAGATTGCTCCAGGAACAGTTAGTTACCTACTCATTCAAGAGCAATGTTTAAGTCAGCGGTTCCCAACCTGTGGGTGATGACCCACAGGAATTGTATTAAAGGGCCACAGCATTAGAAAAGTTGAGAACCACTGGTCTAAGTGGTCCCAAGCCCAGACACTAGTATTCTACTTAAATAGCATTCAGATGTATTCTGAGATGGAGCATTAGGGCCCATGCTGGGAAAAAGGAACTGCAGGTAGGCTCTGGGTTTTCAGCTCTGTGATTCCACCAGAGAAGTTTGATCCAATATGCCTGAGGTGAGACCTGAGAATCTTCATTTTCAGAAAGTTCCTAGGACTATGCCTAGAGAACTCCTGACTATTCAGATCAACCTTCCTTACAAAAACCAGCCAAAATACTGGATAATACGTTCTTAAGGCCTCAAAGAATCAAAATAAGACAGCAGGAACCCAGGAGGTAAGAAAACTTGAGGCCAACTGCCTCTACTTTAAGACAATCCTCATATCCCCAGACAGTAAGACCCCTTTTTCTAAAAATCTAGACTTATGCCCCTTCCAAATGCTACAATTCCAAGTTCTTTTCTCCTTAAGTAGCATTCTCCTACACATAACAAATCTCATTGTTTCTTTTATAGATTTATGGCACCAGTACTTCAGAATACTAAATACTACCACCCAACCTCTCCAAATTCTGTTAGCTTGTGTTGTTCCCATAATGACCTACACTCCTTAGTGACATTTCATATTATCACTTGATCAGTACCTTCCCAGGTCAGTATGTTAAGGTCAACATCCTCAACAACTGGCACACAGACAACCACTAGTTAAGGAGTAGGAGAGGCACAACCACAGGATGTTTTCGAGTCAGTGAAGAGATGAGATAGGGATGGGGACCTTGGCCATGGAAGATGGAGCAATGGCCATATGAAGCCACAGGGCAAAGTGGTACCAAGTCCTAACTCAGGATACCAAGCTATCAATGGTTCAAAGAATTTTATTCAGCAGTGTTAGGAATATACCGTTAGGAAATAAATTGAACAAATACGAGATTTTATATCTGGACTTATCCTCTATTCCATAAGCAAAGATTTGCTCTGACCTAAACTTCCTCTCCCAGAAGGGGTTCATTTCAATGGGGCTATCAACTCTCACCACAGTCCTTCCAATCACTCAGATATCAGAGAGAAGTAGTTCAAGGGCCAGCTGAGAATCCCTTGGCTCTCAATCCCCGTTGGTTATGAGGAGTGCTAGTAGGAAGGGCCAAGATGGTGGTGGTCACCTCTCTCCTATGGGCAAGAAAAACCTATCATTGGGGCATTATGCCTTCTTCCAGGACTGAGTTCACATATTGAGTGTCTTTAATCTGTGTCACCTTAATAACAAAGTCAAAGATTTGACAGCTCTTTGGATGGCTCTGTAGCATCAGCAAGACTCACCTACGGGCCTGGAATTAAAGCAGTTATTCCATTTTGGCTGGATTAGGGGCTCTCTTGGACTTCTTGTCCTACCAGTCCTTGCTGACAAGGTCCCACTAGTCTGTTCCATCTATCCGACCCTCAGCCAGAGGCTCAGAAAACATGGCATAGGATGAGGTACCGAAGCTAGAGGGCATTGTGGCCCAATAGACCATTGGAAGAGGAAGGTTGTTTAATGCAGTTAGAATCAGAACCTCTCCTGGAAGCTTTGTGGAGGAGGAAATGGGGGCCAAGGGAGTTAACTGAAAAAAATGCATTTTCTGATAAAGAAGTGAGTATGTGGTAAGGCCAGGAAGAAATCTAGAAGTTGGACAACTTCCAAGATTTGCCTTTTCTATAGGAAAAGTCTATGGTAAATGATGCTATTCCACAAAGACAACAATGCCTCTGAACCTCAGCCCCTACTTGTCTTGAGGTATACCAATCCTATCCAAGTCTCTTTGGCTATACCCTTGGTCTTAATATTCCTCAGCCTCCTACCATTCACCTTTTAATCCACATTCAAGTGCCTTCTATAGCAGCTAGAAACAGTGTCAGGATTCAGGATCATCTCAGCTGGTGCCAGCAGCCTTATGACAAGAGCTGAAAGACATAACTGGAGCAATAGAAGCTGGGAAGGGGAAGTGAACATGGGAACAGGCTGGCCTTCTATTCACTTGTCATGTTAGCACATGAGTGCACCATTTACACTAGAATTGTTTTTTTCTTTCTCGAGAGAGAATTCACTCTGTTGGTAGAACATAGTGGTATCATTATAGAACACCGCAACCTCAAACTTCTGGTCTCAAACAATCCTCTTGCCTCAGCTTCCTGAGTGGCTGAGACTACAGGTGTCCACCATGATGCCTGGATAATTTTACTATTTTTAGTAGAGATGAGTTCTCACTCTTGCTGAGGCTAGTCTCAAACTCCTGAGCTCAAGTGATCCTCCCAGGTTGGCCTCCGAGAGTTCTAGGATTATAGGTGCAAGCCACTGCAGGTGGCCTATACCAGGATACTTTTGATGTCACTTTTTCTGGTGCCCTATAAGCTCTTGGAGTTCTACTTTGTCCTTCAGCCTTCCCTTCTCCTGCCTCCTGATGTCTCTAATTAAATCCAGATTCTTCCTTCTTCATACAGGAAGCATGATAGGGATTATAGAATCTTTAAGTGCATGCAGGGAAAAGCAAGATATTTGGGGATATAGATCCTTAAATACATGGTGCAGAGCTGAAAGCTCAGGTAGAAGCATCCTTGAGAGTCTTATGTTCTGTTCCATACTTGCTGCTCACTAATTGTAGGATGTTGGAAGAATCACAAAACTTCCTAGGCAACAGTTTCTCCTTATGTAAGAAGATACTTATCTCAATTAGATGTGATAAAACTAAAGCTCAGTGAAGATAAGTAACTTCTAGGGTCCCATAGTAGAGCCACAATTTAAATCCAAGACCTCCCATTTTAGCCCTGGGAAGAAGAAGGAACTAGCAGAGCACAAATCTTTGCATGGACTTCAGTCTGGTTTCATGTCACATAATGCCCAGAAAGTCTCAATATCTGAAACTAAATTAAAAATCATCCCATATTGTTGGTAATGTAAAGTTTCTAGTAGAAGGAAGCAAATACTCTAGAAGCCGTTGCTGTAGACACCACGTTTCTCAAAAAATCATTTTTCAGATATTACACACAGCACACAGAAAATCTAGGCACGTGAGTAAACTAAATGAGCTAGTCAGCACAGACAAGAGAAAGACCAATTGGACTCCAGCTATTAGTAGTCATTTGTAAAATAACTTCTCTGTTGAAGATGATAAAATCCAAGTTTGAAAATTCACAGAAAATGACAAGTTCTTAAAAATAACAGATTTGAAAGAAAATAAGACATCCTAGAGGTTAACATGCAAGGACCAAAAATGAAAAACCCTAATGGAAGTGTTTATCAGATTAGATATAGCTAAAGAGAAAATTAGTAACCTGATAGAAGCTGAAGAAACTTTCTAAAATGAGGCATGAAGACAAGAAAAAGTAAAAAATATCTAAAATCTATACACACTCGCTCATTTGGAGCACCGTGAGAGAAAAATGGGGCAGAAACAACTTGAATAAGATGTACTAACAGTGCTAGATAATCAGACACCAAAGTGTGGATTCAAGAAGTCCAAATGCAAATGAGGATAAAGACATCTATGTTTACAGTGAAGCTAGAAAAAACTCAGGACAAAAATAATACTTCAAAGCAGTCCTGGGAAAAAAGCTACCTTTAAAGTGATAATGACCAAAAGCTGACGTTAGCAATAAAAGTAGAAGTCTGAAGAGAGCAAAATATCATTTCCAATGTGCTGAAAGAAGATAACTCCCAACCTAGAATCTTGTGATCACAGGATTGATATTTCAATGGACAGTACAAATTATCCCAAGAAAGCTAGATTTATAGTAGAATACTAATTGCTGCAGGTAGGTTTGTCTTTAAAAGCAAAAGCCAACTGAGTGAAAGAAACTGGACATAGTAAATAACCTACAGTTCTACATATGTAACAAGGAAAATAAATTAGCAGTGATGAAAATCAGAACTGTGGTTGCCTGGGAAAGTGGGTGGGAAACTGCATTGGGACCCAAGGAACTTTCTAGGGAGATGAATGTGATCTATTTTTGATGGGCTGGTGGTTACATGGCTATAGCTCTTTGTCAAAGCTCTAAGTGTATATTTATAAATTTTATCAGATTTACATAGGTTTTTTTAAAATATAGCTTAAAGCTCTGTTAGAATATAAATAACTATGTAAGTTTGTTTTCAATGCTAACCCTACAAGTGGCAAGACCAGGAGTGTGGCAGGCCCCAGGTTTATACAATGATATTCGCTTAATTATTTTATAGTAGGAAAAAAAATGAAGATCCAGTTCCAAAAACATGACCACAAACTAGCCTAAGAAATAAAACACAAAAGAAAGTACGTATAGAGATGTAAGATGAACTAAAGACTATTTTAGAGCATTCCATGGATACACTTAAGTCTGGATGAGATGGACAATTCAGTATTAAAAAATTAATCCTAATCTCATGAGAAATAAAATCTAAACAGATCAGTTTCCACAGACATTGTCAAAGAGCTAACTTCTTAAGCAAGTACCTGGCCCAGATGGTCTCACAGGGGAGTCCTACCATATATTTAAATGAATATATTATCCCAGTGCTATTTAAACTGTTCTAGAGAAAAACTCATGTTTTATAATTAAATCAGAATAAAGATTTGATGAAGTTTATATGGATGAAGGTCTATGGATGAATTTCACCTATGGTTAGATTGCCAGTATTTCAAAAGCTAAATAGTATTTAGCAAACAGAATTTAATAGCATCATAAAATAACCTTGTGACCAAATGGAGTTATACTAAGAATGCAAGGATAGTTCAATACTATGATTTATATAACCTTTTCATTAATAGACGGTAGAGCAGTGATTTTCAACCAGTGTGCCATGAGAATCTTATGTGTGCCACAAAAATTTAAGATTATTTTCGTTTTTTTTTTTTTTTTTTTTGAGATAGAGCCTCAAGCTGTCACCCTGGGTACAGGGCTGTGGCATCACAGCTCACAGCAACCTCCAATTCCTGGGCTCAAGCGAGTCTCCCGTCTCTGCCTCCCAAGTAGCTGGGACTACAGGCACCCGCCACAATGCCCGGCCATTTTTTGGTTGCAGCCGTCATTGTTGTTTGGCGGGTCCGGGCTGGATTCGAACCCGCCAACTCTGGTG
>CAUYRH010090786.1:0-18910 GCA_963574655.1 Perodicticus potto
GTTTTTATTACTAAGAACTGCCTTAGCTATGCGGGGTTTTTTCTGGTTCCATATAAAACGCAGAATCATTTTTTCCAAGTCTTGAAAGTACGATGTTGGTACCTTAATAGGGATGGCATTAAATAGGTAGATTGCTTTGGGGAGTATAGACATTTTAGCAATGTTGATTCTTCCCAGCCATGAGCAGGGTATGTTCTTCCATTTGTTAATATCCTCTGCTGTTTCCTTTCTTAGGATTTCATAATTTTCTTTATAGAGGTCCTTCACCTCCGTTGTTAGGTATATACCTAGGTATTTCATTTTCTTTGAAGCTATGGTGAAGAAAGTTATATCCTTAATTAGCCTCTCATCTTAACCATTATTACCGTATACAAAGGCTACTGACTTGTGGACATTGATTTTATAGCCCAAGACATTACTGCATTTTCTGATGACTACCAGGAGGCTTGTGGTTGAGTCTGTGGGGTTCTCTAAGTATAAGAACATGTCGTCAGCAAAGAGGGAGAGTTTGACCTCCTCTGCTCCCATTTGGATGCCCTTTATTTCCTTGTCTTGCCTAATTGTATTGACTAGTTACAATACAATTGAATAGTAATGGTGACAGAGGACAACATTGTCTGGTTCCAGTTCTAAGAGGAAAAGTTTTTAGTTTTACTCCATTCAGTAAAATATTAGCTGTGGGTTTGTCATAGAGAGCTTCGATCAGTTTCAGAAATGTACTTTGTATGCCTGCTAACCATTATATATATATTTTAAAGATATATAGAATTTGTATTGAGCTTTCTTACAAAGCACAATAAGCCCTTGTAGTTCAATCATTTATGTAGCATTATAAAGTTTTCCTGCAGATACTCTCTGGGAATGTTTTAGGCACATTTAAGCATTTTTAAAGCATCAAAAAAAATTCAAGTATTTGTTTAAAAATTTTTAACAGTTTTTGGCTCAGCGCCTGTGGCTCAACGGACTAAGGCACCAGCCACGTACACCTGAGCTGGCGGGTTCGAATCCAGCCCGGGGCCTGCCAAACAACAATGACCGCTGCAATCAAAAAAAAAATTTTTTTAAACAGTTTTTAACTTTTTTGTTTCTTAATTTATTCTTTTTATTTTATTTTATTTTATTTTTTTTATTTCAAATTAATATCAGGGTACAAATTTTTAGGTTACATTATTCTCACTTCCAGGGTAAAGTTCCTTTTGTAAAAGGCCCCTCAACCAGGAGGAGTGTTATACACCTCATAATGCACTACCTCAGGCCCTCCCTTCTTCTGCCAATCATCCTCCCACCTCACACCTCCCTCTACCCCTGTACTAGACTATATTTGTGTTTTATTGTTCTTATGAGGGTGTAATAGTTTACATATTGATTTCATATTACTATGGAGTACATTGGATATTTATTTTTCCATTCTTGTGATACTTTACTAAGAATGTATTTCAACTCCATCCAGGTAAATATAAAAGATGTAAAGTTTCCATCTTTTTAATGGCTGAATAGTAAACAAAAAACACATGTTTACTGTTAATGATACAGTTGGAATCTCAGCCAGTCCTGTTAGAATTAGAGACTATTACACCTGCTGTAATTTTTTTTTTGTTTTTGCAGTTTTGGCTGGGACTGGGCTTGAACCCACCACCCCTGGTATATGGGGCAATACATATACCACAATTTGTTGATCCATTCATGGGTTGATGAGCATTTGGGTTGCTTCCACAACTTGGCAATTATCAATTGAGCCACAATAAACATTCTGGTGCAAATGTCTTTGTGGAAAAATGATTTTTGTTCTTCTAGATAGATACCTAATAATGGGATTGCAGGATCAAATGGAAGGTCTACTTTTAGATCTTTGAGGATTTGTCATACTTCTCCCCAAAAAGGCTGTATTAGTTTGCAATCCACCAGCAGTACAGAAGTTTTTTTGTTATTTTTTTGTTTGTTTTTTTAAATCTAGATAGCCCTGGCTCAAAAACTCACATAACCCCAGATGGATAAATACTTTTTTTTTAATAGTCCCTTTTTCTTAAGTTACAGCCTAGTCTTAGTGGGTAGAAGGAAAATGTAACTGAGGAAATGGTGCAAAAATTACAGCAGTCTCAGGGTGGCGCCTGTGGCTCAAGGAGTAGGGTGCCAGTCCCATATACCAGGGGTGGTGGGTTCAAGCCCAGTCCCAGCCAAAACTGCAAAAAAAAAAAAAAAAAAAATTACAGCAGGTGTAATAGTCTCTAATGCTAACAGGACTGGCGGAGATTCCAACTATATCATTAACAGTAAACATGTGTTTTATAACTACTGTGGAACAGTATTCAATAGTAGTTCAGTATTCAACAGTATTCATCCAAATATTTCTTTTGATGTATGCATTTTTATCTCTTTTAAAAGATTACTAGAAAGTTATTGCAGGAGTACTTACTAAGTTATGAGATATAATATATAAAATGTACTCAATATAGTATTTTCCCCCATTAAAGGAAAAATCTTCAAAACAATTTTAATACATGTATAATAAAAAGTTCTTATATTTTAAAAGTCCTTGCAAAATGGTAAATAATTAATGGCTTTAACTGAAAGTCAACAGTTGCATTAGTTCATAACAAAACAGTCAGCTTGTCCTTTGAAGCTTTGAAACCAGCTTTGACTTCTCTTCTGTAGCTATGAAGGTCCTAGATGGCATTTTCTTCCAATATCAACATAAGGCTGTTTAAAAGCACTCTTAATTGAAAAACTTTGTTATTTAGTGTGGCCACCATCATCAATGATCTTAGCTAGATCTTTCAGACAACTTGTTGCAGCTTCTACATCAGCACTTGCTGATTCACCTTGCTCCTTTGTGTTATAGAAATGGTTTCTTTTGTTCAGCCTCATGAACTAACCTCTACTAGTTTCAAACTTTTCTTCCATGGCCTCCTCATCTCTCATAGGCTTCATACAATTGAAGAGAGTTAGGATCTTGCTTTGGATTCAGCTTTGGCATAATGGAATGTTGAGGCTGCTTTGATCTTCAATCCAGACCATTTCAGTAATAAGGCTGTTTTGTTTTGTTTTTTCTTATCACTCATATGCTTACTGGAGTAGCACTTTTTTTTTTTCCTTCAAGAATGGTTCCGGCTCGGCGCCTGTGGCTCAATGGGCTAAGGCACCAGCCACGTACACCTGAGCTGGCGGTTCGAATCCAGCCGGGGCCCGCCAATCAACAATGATGGCTGCAACCAAAAAAAAAAAAAATGGCCGGGCGTTGTGGCGGGCGCCTGTGGTCCCAGCTACTTGGGAGGCAGAGGCAGAAGACTCGCTTGAGTCCAGGAATTGGAGGTTGCTGTGAGCTGTGATGCCACGACACTCTGTCCAGGGTGACAGCTTAAGGCTCTGTCTCAAAAAAAAAAAAAAAAAAAAAAGAATGGTTCCTGGGTGGCACCTGTGGCTCAAAGGAGTGGGGCACCAGCTCCATGTGCCAGAGGTGGCAAGTTCAAACCCAGCCCCAGCCAAAAACTACAAAAAAAAAAAAAGAATGGTTCCTTTGCCTTTACAACTTGGCCAACTGCACAAGAGGCCTTGCTCTTATCTTGACTTTTGACATGAGTCCTTTGTAGACTTTGATTTAAATTGAGAGATGTGCAACTCTTCCTATCACTTGAACACTTAGAGGTGGTTGTAGAGTTATTAATAGGCTTAATTTCATTTGTGTCTTAGGGAAAAGGGACTCCTGTTAAGAGGGAGAGAAAAAGGGGAATGGCCAGTTGATGGAGCAGTAAGAACACACACATTTGTGAATTAGCTAATGGTGCCCCCCAAATTTAAATAGTAACATCAAGGATCACAGATTACCATAACAGATATAATGATAATGAAAGAGCTTGAAATATGGTAAGAATTACCAAAATGTGACACAGAGGCATGAAGTAAACATATGCTATAGGAAAATGGTGCCAATGGACTTGCTTGACGTAGGGGGGCCACATGCCTTCAATTTGTAAAAAATGCAATATGTGGGTAGCTCAATAAAACAAAGTGCAGTAAAATGAGTTATGCTTGTATATGTCTCTTTCATGCATAAAAAAAGATCTGGAAGGATGCTCATCAAATTGATGACAATAGCTATTTTCAGCAAGCGTAGTGTGTTAGCTTGTGGGAATGCTGAAGGAAAACTGATTTCTTTATATTAATCAGGTTTGCATTGTTGGTACTTTTATAACTGAATTCACACACTGAATTACAAATTGGAAAAACAATATAAAAATTTTAAATACAGAGTGGGGAAAATAAACTAAAAATAATCTAAATGAAAAATAAAATCTTATTTTCCAAGGTTATATTTTAGCTCTCTGACAGGAATAAGTTGAATTGACTTCTAGATGAATTGACTTCTACCACATATAACAGAAAACTCTAATTCAAATTAACTCGAACCGTCACGATCTTTGTCTCATATAATAAGCAAGTGTCTTATAGGCTATCATGTTTGTGACTTTGGTCATTCAGTGTGGTCATCAAGGTCCAGAGTCTTTCTGCCTTTTGCCACACCATCCTCTATGTGGTGAACAGGAAGGCTGTTCACCTTCCTCTGGTTCCCCTCACAGGATGACCACAACAGTTCCTTGAATCATATCTAGACATTACCACATCTAGAGAAAGAAAAGAGCCACTTTTCCTGTGACACCTTAAGACTGAGACCCCCTTCAGAGAAGTCCTTGAGCCAGTGTTCCCTCACCCCCATTGGCCAGAATTAAGTCATAGGCCCTGTTCTGAGCCAAACACATCCAGAGGAAGGAAATTACCACCTTTGACTTAGACAATCATCCACCATGACCGAGAAACACAGAAATGGAGCAAAACAATGACCTTCCTAAAACCTTTCTGTTCATGGATATGTTCATACACATACATCAGAAAACTCAATATTGCTAAAAACTTGATTCTCCCCCAATTGATCTATACATTCAATGTGACAGCAATCAAATACCTAGCAAGCTTTTTAAACTAGAAATTAAAAAACTGATTCTAAAATTCATTTGGAAATCAAAGGATCTAGAATACCCAATGCAACTTTGGAAAAGAAGAACAAAGTTGGAAGAACACAACTACTGAATTTTAAGATTTACAATAAGAACGACAGTAATTAAGACAGTAAGGTATTGCTGTCAGAATAAACCCACAGATCAAAGGAACAAAATGGGAAGAGACTCATGGATATCTGGTCAATTGATTATTGACAAAAGTGCCAAAGCAAATAAATAGCTATTGAAGAAACTTTTCAATAAATAGTGCCACAATAACTGTATTATATACATATATGTATTTACTATTGACTATTGACTCTATTTTCTGTTAGTATATACTCAAAAAATATATATATGATATATATATGATTAAAAAGTATGTGTGTGTATATAATGCATACACTCAGAAAGAATGATACTTGAATTATACCTTTAATCATATACAATATTCAGCTTAAATGGATTAGACCTAAATGTAGAATCATCAACTATACAACTTCTAAAAGAAAATGGGAGAAAAATCTTTGTAACCTTAGCTTAGACAAATATTGCTCAGATAAGACACAAAAAGCTCAAATTATAAATAAAAATATATAATTTTTCAAAATGTAAAACATTTGCACATAGAACTTTCACAACTTAACAATATAAAGAAAAATAACCTGATTTTTGAAGGACAAAGGATTTGAACAGACATTTCTCCAAAGAAAACACACACATGGCTAAGAAGACATGAAAAGATGTTCAACTTCACTAGTCACTAGGGAAATCAAATTAAAATCATAATGAAATACCACTTTGCACTCACTGGGATACCTAGCCTCAAAAGAAGAGATAATAGCATTGGCAGTTCCTCAAAAAGTTTAACATAGACACTGTATGACCCAGCAACTCCCTCCCAAGTCTATATACAAGAGAAATGAAAACATATGTCCACATAAAAAATTGTACACAAATGTTCATATCAGCATTATCTGTAATAGGCAAATGGTGAAAACAATCCAATTGTCCACCAATTGATGAACAAATAAACAAAGTGTAGTATATACCTGCAATGGAATATTATTCAGTCATGAAAAGGAATTGAGTTCTGCTACAATGCAGATGAACTTTGAACACATTATGCTCAGTGAAAGAAGCCAGAGACAAAAGCCACATGTTGTGATTTCATTTACATGAGATGTCCAGAATAGATAAATTTGTGGAGACACAGAGATTAGTGGTTGCAGGATCTAGGGAGTGGGGAGAGAGAACGAAGACTGCTAATAGATACAGGGTTTCTTTCTGGAGTGATGAAAATGTTCTGAAATGAGACCGCGTTGATGCTTGAACAACTACATGTACATATTATAAACCCCTGTATTTTATACTTTAAAAGTGAACTTTATAGTATGTGAATTATATCTTAATTTTTAGAGTATATTTAGGGGACAAAAACTTCAGGCCTTTGAAAGACATTAACAAAACAAAAAGATAAGCCAGACAGTGGAAGAAAATATTTATAAAGCATGGATCTGATAAAGGAAAGGTAATCAGAATATAAGAGAATTATCAAATCTGCTGGCCTTGATTCAACTCCTGAGCTCAAGTAATTCTCCTGCCTCGGCCTCCCAGAATGCTAGTATTACAGGTGTGAGCCACCATGCCGAGCCAATAATCTAATTTTTTAAAGCGTAGAAGACTTAAACACTTTACAAAAAAAAAAAAAAAAAAACAGAAAAAATGCCACCAAGCACATGTGGCATAAAATCAGGAAAGATGAAGCAATCCAAGAGATACCCTTAACAGAATGTTTAAAATTGTGAGAAGAAAACCCAGCCATATCAAGTGCTAGCAAGTATGTGACTCACATGGAATTTTCCATACGTTGCTGGTTGCAATGTAATATGGCATAACCAGTTTGGAAAATAGTTTGACAGTTTCTTAAAAAATTAAACATACACTTACCACATGACCCTGTGCAGCCATTCCACTCCTTAGTATTGACCAAAGAGAAATGAAAATAGGGCTTGGCGCCTGTGGCTCAATGGGCTAAGGCGCCAGCCACGTACACCTGAGCTGGTGGGTTCGAATCCACCCCGGGGCCCGCCAAACAACAATGATGGCTGCAACCAAAAAATGGCCGGGCATTGTGGCGGGCGCCTGTGGTCCCAGCTACTTGGGAGGCAGAGGCAGGAGACTCGCTTGAGCCCAGGAATTGGAGGTTGTTGTGAGCTGTGATGCCACAGCACTCTACCCATGGTGACAGCTTGAGGCTCTGTCTAAAAAAAAAAAAAAGAGAGAGAGAGAAATGAAAATAGATGTTTATACAAAAACCTAAAAGAAATTATCACAGCAGCATTACTCATTAATAGTCAAAAAGTAGAAACAAAATATCCATTGACTAGTGAACGGATAAAAAAACCTTCTTGGTATATTTGTACAGTGGACTACTATTCAGCAATCAGAAGAAACAGCTGGAATAATCCACACTGACACACACAAGATGAGTAAAGGCTTTATGCCAAGTGACAGAAACCAGACACAAAAGGATATCAAGTGTATCATTCCATTTATGTAACATTCTGGAAAAGCAAAATCTCTAAGACAGAAATCAGATCAGTGGTTGCCAGATGTTGGGGTGAGGGGAAGAGATGACCACAAAAGGGCATGAGAAAAATGTTTTGGTAGAAGAGAAGATATTATATGTCTTTTTTCCCCCAATTTATTTATTACATTTTTGTTATATGTCTTGATTGTGGTGGTAGTTACACAAGTGTAAACACTTGTCAAAACTCAGAGAACTGTATACTTTTGCATACTAAAGGCTGATTTCTTTTCCCGCATGTAAATTTTACCTCAATAGGGCAGCGCCTGTGGCTCAGTGAGTAGGGCACTGGCCCCATATACCAAGAGTGGCGGGTTCGAACCTGACCCCGGCCAAACTGCGACAAAAAATAGCCGGGTGTTGTGGCGGGCACCTGTAGTCCCAGCTACCCGGGAGGCTGAGGCAAGAGAATCGCCTGAGCCCAGGAGCTGGAGGTTGCTGTGAGCTGTGTGACGCCACCGCACTCTACCGAGGGCGATAAAGTGAGACTCTGTCTCTACAAGAAAAAAAAATTTTTTTACCTCGGTAAATTTGATTTTTAAAAAATAAACTAGAGTATCTTAATCTACCTCCTCTCCCAAAAAACCTACACTGAAACTTAGCAAAAGAAATATTGGGAGATTCCGGTAAAAGGAAAGAAAACTCAGGTATGTTGACTCCTTCAAAAACTTACATTTCTCATTTTCCAAAACATTATTGAACATCTATGAACGTTCACACTTCACCTTCTTTGTAAGAATTTTTAACAGCAGACAACTTACTTTCGTTGAGAAATAAATTAGTTGTGTTGAGATTGTCGCCCCCTCTTCCTCCAAGCTAGTCACATTTATTTTAAGGCTGGCAGCCTGGCTGCTAAGCTGGAAGGCTGTTTTCTTTCCAGTGTTTTTACTTCCTCTCTGAGTAGGTTGCTGTGGGCAATAGTGGATAAAATCGGGAGATGGAGTGATCCAGTCTACTCTTCTCAGAGGCATGGCTGGCAGACCCACGTGCTGCCCACAGTCCTTCTGAGCCCTTCCCATTTCCCCGTCATGCACTTTCCTTCTGAGCCATCAGTATCTGCCGCTCTTTGTTAGAGGATTGTTGTTAAGCTTCCAGAATCCACCTCCCAGCTGCGCTTGGTAAACCAGATGTTCCTGGGAAGAATTTTACTTCTCTTGGGGAACTGTATTAATGAAGGAGTACAGGCAAATACAGGTGTATAAATACTGCTCCTCTTTTGCCTCTGACGAAGACAGCTCCAACATGTATTTCATACTAGTGCTTCTCACGCTTTAATATGACTTAGCTCGGGATCAAGCTCAGATGCAGATTCCAATGCATGAGGTCTGAGAGTCTCCAGGGCTAGTAAGCTCCTCAGTGAAACCAGTGCTTCCCATATGCAAATCCTGCTTTAACCAGCAAGGGTCTCTCCTTTTCAGAGCTCTCAAAGCCTCTTTGTCTATCAGGGCAAGAGGAAAAATCCCAGGGATACCCTGAACAGGATGTGGTGCCACAGACAGGCAATAGAAGAGTCGAAATTGCCCTAGAATTTAGGAATTCAAGTGTAATTCTTATGATAGAGGTGTCCTTCTGGGCTGAAAGGCATAAGAAATCTCCGTCTCCTTGACTACTAAGAGGCAATGACCTGCAACCTATATTTGAGCTTGGGGAGGGGCAGTGAAAGGGAGGCTGCGAGCCATGAACACAATAAGGGGCACTGCTGTGCTTTGCAGCTGGAGAACCAAGACAGATTTCAGACCACATCAAAAATAAAAAAGAAATTCTGGTGGAAACTAGCAACCGATGGTTCTTAAAGACTCTGGTGCTGTTAGGTTCTGTAGGGAGATTGTTTTGCCAGACCATGTCACAGGGCACATAGGGCAGTTCACCACCTCGTCCATATAACAGCTCCAGGAAGCAATTACCTGACAGAGTGTCAAAGTTATGGGGCTAGGAAATGTCTCTCTTCTGTGCTAACGGTGCTTTTCAACTACAGCCAGAATGCTCCTATCTCCCTTTCCTTGTCATCCAACAAATATCTGTTGGGTGCCAATTTGTGCCAGGCAGTGTTTTAGGCACTAAGGATCCAAAAGTGATCAACACAGGAGCAATTTCATAGACTTTATATGCTACATGGGAAAGGAAAACAATAAACAAACCAACAGATATTGAAGCAATCTATCCAATAATAGAAACTGCTATGCAGAGAATTTACAAAGGGTAGAGTCACAGCAAGGCACTAGTTATATTTAGAGTGAATAGTGAGGGAGGATCTCTCTGAGGAGGTGACATTTAAGCTGAGATTTGACTGACTTCAGCCATGCAATGAGAAGGAGAAAGAGCATACTTGAGGAAGTGAACAGGTAGTGCAAGGTGGGCATGAGTACACTTGGTAGTATCAAAGAACTGGAAGAAGACTGGTATGGCTGCAACCAGGAGGTCAAGGAGGAGAATTATTTAAAAAGATGTGGAAGAGGAACCAGACTGTGTAGGGCTACATAAATTAGAGTAAGGTATTTGGTTATGATTTGACATACTTTGGGGTTTTTTTCCCCCCAGTATGGTAGCGATAGGTTGGTTGGAGGAACTCCAAAAACAGAGAAAACATAGGCCACTCCATTTTTGAGCATAAAACACTCCATTTTGGCTAACGAGTGACCTCTGCCAAAAACACCCCTTTCTTGGACCCAACCAGAAGGAACAAGGAACTAGCATACACAATGGCTCCAGGAGAGGCTAAACCACAAATGAACAGAACAGACTCAGCAAGAAGCCAACTGGCAACAATCACTAGTACACCAAAGTAACTTCCCTCCCCTCCTACCCTACCTAAAACCTTTAAAAGATAAGCAGTCTTGCTCTTTGGGGGTGATGCCTATTGAGTCTCAGCTTGCCTTCACCAAGGTGCCAAGTAAACTTTAGCTATGGCTGTACCTCTGGCCTTGTGACTCAATTGAGTCAACTGCCACCTAACAGTAACCATCATCTAACATGGTCCCAGTGATCTTCATCTCTTGGTGTTCACACCCATGTGTAGGCCCCTCTCACACTGACTTAGGGTTGGTCTGGGTGAACAGGAGAAAAAAGCAAAAGTGATGGTATACGACTTCTAAAAGTAGATCATAAAGCTATTGTGGCTTCTGCCTTTGTCTTTGGGATCGCTTACTGTGTTAGTTTGTTTTGTATTGCTTATATGTATAAAAGAAGACCTGAAATTTGGTAATTTATGAAGAAAATTTATATCTAGATGCAGTGGCTCATGCCTGTAATCCCAACAACATAGTGAGACCCTATTTCTACAAAAAAATTTAAAAATCAGCCTAGCATGGTGACCCATGCCTGTAATCTCAGCTACTCAGGAGGCTGAAGCTTGAGGATTGCTTGAGCCCAAGAGCTCCAGGCTGCAATGAGCTATGATTGTGCCATGGCCTCCAACCTGGGTGACAGAGCAAGACACTGTTCCTAAAAAATAAAAATATTAGAAAACATTCCCACATTGGAGAAAATTAACAATAATTCCACAACATCCTCTAATAACCAGTCCATATTCAAATTTTCCAGTTGTTCAGCAAATGTCTCTCTGAGATTTATTTTAGTTGTGATGATAATCATAAATAATCTTTAAGCAAGTGGTTGGTATGGTCTGATGTCCACCTCTCAAAGTTCACTCTGGCTTCTGTGTGGAGAATAGATTTAGGAGCTGTCTCAGCTTTCTGGAGTTACTTTCTGATAATGAGGTGCACATCATCCAGGCTGAGTCAAGCAGCAGGAACAAGAAAGAGGAAGAAAGACAACAAAGATCAGGTACGGAGCCCAGTGCCAAGAGGATGGGAGACCTCTCCACCAAACAGAAGCTCTGTGTGACAGGATTTCCCATGAGCAAGCAGGGAAAAAAAGTCTTCTCACCTTACTCCACAGGAAAGTCCTGCTAAGTCCCAGTCCTCTGTCACCAGTAGGGTCCCACTGCTGAGACTAGGCCCCATACTATCTAGCACAAAAGTGACCAAGTATTTTCCCCACAATCCTGAGCACACAGTTCACACTTCCCCCATCCTAGTTGCCTGAAGGACTGCCCCCCTGCAGAGGCTAAAGTGTTTGGCAAGTCCACTGAGATGCCTAGACATCCTGTGGGCTGCCAAGTTGCAGCATGAACACAGTAGTGCTGTAGTCCTAACTTTGGTGGGGAAAGGGGTGAGCTTTCCTGTCTCTCTTTCCCACTAGAAAAAATCCTTCTCCAGCTCCTCAGGAATTCTCAGGCAGATCTGCCTGTGGGTTTCTGTTTTTGGCCTGACAGGCCAGTCTCTGAGCCCAATTGGGTGGGCAGTGCCAGTGCTGCCTGAGCAACTTTGACTAGAAATCTGGGCCAGTGTTGTCTACTGATTTTTGTCCTCCTGGAGCTGCCATCAGGGTCTGCTGATTCTCCACTTGTCTGCCTTTGTTAGAGCAGTGGTAGAACTGCAACAGTGAGAGGCACAGTGGCAAAGGATTAAAAATGTCCACTGGTGGCTTGGCGCCTGTGGCTCAACTGGCTAAGGCACCAGCCATGTACACCTGAGCTGGTGGGTTCGAATCCAGGCTGGGCCCGCCAAACAACAATGACGGCTGCAACCGAAAAATGGCCAGGCGTTGTGGCGGACACCTGTAGTCCCAGCTACTTGGGAGGCGGAGGCAAGAGACTCGCTTGAGCCCAGGAATTGGAGGTTGCTGTGAGCTGTGATGCCACGGCCCTCTATCCAGGGTGATGGCTTGAGGCTCTGTCTCAAAAAAAAAAAAATGTCCACTGGACTTTTGAAAAACTCATTACCCAAAATACTACCAGGCTTAACAATAATCTCAATTAATAGGAATGGCTTAATTGATCTCTGAAGAGGTACAGGTTGGCTGACTGTATACAAAAACTCAGGCCAGATTTCTATTGCATATAAGAATCTCATCTTACCTTAAAAGATAAATATAGACTCAGGGTGAAGGGAAGGTCATCTATAATTTAGGCAAATGGAAATCAGAAAAAAGCAGGTGTTGCAATTTCATTTGCAGATACAATAGGCTTTAAACCAACAAATTAAGGAAAGATAAGGATGGTCACTTTGGGTGGCACCTGTGGCTCAAAGGAGTAGGGCACCAGCCCCATATACTGAAGATGGTGAGTTCAAATCCAGCCCAGGTCAAAAATTGCAAAAAATAAAAGTAAAGACGGATGGTCACTTCATTATTTGTTAAGGGTAACACTCAACATGATGAGATTTCAATTAATAACATTTATGTACCCAACCAGAATGCGCCTCAATTTATAAGACAGACTCTAATATACATGAGCAACTTGATTTCTGCCAGCATCATAATAGTTGGACATTTCAACACCCCTTTGGCAGTGTTGGATATATCCTCTAATAAGAAACTAAACAAATAAATTTTAGTCTTAAACTTAACCATTCAACAATTGGATTTAACAGACATCTACAGAACATTCCATCCTAACAAAATTTAATACATATTCTTCTCATTAGCCCATGGAACATACTCCAAAATTGATCACATCTTAGGTTACAAGTCTAACCTCAGCAAATTTAAAAGAATAGAAATTGTTCCTTACATCTTCATGGACCATCAAGGAATAAAAGTTGAATTCAGTAACAACAGGAATCTGCAAATTCACACAAAGACATGGAAACTAAATAATCTTGTGCTAAATGATAGCTGGGTCATAGATGAGATTAAGAAAGACCAAATTTTTGGAACAAAATGATAATGAAGAAAAGAACTACCAGAAGCTGTGGAATACTGCAAAGGCAGTCCTAAGAGGGAAATTTATAGCATTGCAAGCCTTCCTCGAGAGAACAGAAAGAGAGGAAATCAACAACTTAATGGGATATCTCAAGCAACTGGAAAAGGAAGATCATTCCAATCGCTAACCCAGCAGAAGAAAAGAAATAACCAAAATTAGTACAGAATTAAATGAAATTGAAAATAAAAGAATTATACAACAGATCAATGAAACAAAAAGTTGTTTTTTTGAAAAGGTCAATAAAATAGATAAACCTTTGGCTAACCTAGCCAGAAATAAAAGAGTAAAATCTCTAATTTCATCAATCAGAAATGACAGAGATGAGATAACAACACACTCCACAGAAATTCAAAAAATCCTTAATGAATATTACAAAAAACTCTATTCTCAGAAATATGAAAATCTGAAGGAAATTGACCAAAACTTGGAAGCATGCCACCTTCCTAGACTTAGCCAGGAAGAAGTGGAAATGTTCAAATGGCCTATATCAAGTTCTGAAATAGCATCAACTATACAAAATCTTACCAAAAAGAAAAGTCCAGGACCAGATGGCTTCACATCAGAATTCTACCAAACCTTTAAAGAGGAACTAGTACCCATGTTACTTAACCTTTTCTAAAACATAGAAAAAGAAGGAATACTTCCCAACATATTCTATGAAGCAAATATCCCCCTGATACCCAAACCAGGAAAAGACCCAACAAGAAAAGAAAATTATAGACCAATATCTCTAATGAATATTGATGCAAAAATATTCAATAAGATCCTAGCAAACAGAATCCAGCAACACATCAAACAGATTATATACCATGACCAAGTGGGTTTTATCCCAGAGGCTCAAGGCTGGTTCATCATACATAAATCTATAAATATAATACATCACATAAACAAATTAAAAAACAAAGACCATATGATTCTCTCAATTGATGTAGAAAAGCTTTTGATAATATCCAGCATCTTTTCATGATCAGAACACTTAAAAAAATCGGTATAGAAGGGACGTTTCTTAAACTGATAGAGGCCATCTACAGCAAACCCACAGCCAATGTTATATTGAATGGAGTAAAATTGAAAACATTTCCACTCTGATCAGGAACCAGGCAAGGAAGCCCACTGTCTCCACTGCTTTTTAACATTGTAATGGAAGTCTTAGCCATTGCAATCAGTCAAGAGAAGGCAATCAAGTGTATCCACATAGTGTCACAGGAGATCAAACTTTCACTCTTCACAGATGATATCATTATATATCTGGAAAACCCCAGGGACTCACCTACAAAACTCTTAGAAGTGATCAAGGAATACAGTAGTGTCTTAGGCTACAGAATTGATACTCACAAATCAGTAGCGTTCATATATACCAACAATAGTCAAGGTGAAAAAATAGTCAAGGACTCTATTCCCTTTACAATAGTGCCAAAGAAAATGAAATATCTGGGAGTGTACCTAACAAAGGACATGAATGATTTCTATAAAGAGAACTATGAAATTCTGAGAAAAGAAATAGCTGAAGATGTCAACAAATGAAAAAACATAACATGCTCATGGCTGGGAAGAATCAACATTATTAAAATGTCCATACTACCCAAAGCAATCTACAGATTTAATGCAATCCCTATTAAAGTACCTCTGTCATACTTTAAAGAGCTGGAAAAACTAGTACTTCATTTTATATGGAAACAGAAAAAACTCAGACATTCCTCAGAAATAAAAACAAATCAGGTAGAATCATACTACCAGACTTTAGACTATATTACAAACCTATAGTGATCAAAACAGCATGGTACTGGCACAAAAATAGAGAGTTAGATGTATGGAACAGAATTGAAAACCAAGAGATGAATCCAGACACTTATCATCATTTTATCTTAGATAACCCTATCAAAAATATAAATTGGGGGAAAGACTCCCTATTTAACAAATGGTGCTCAGTGAATTGGCTGGTGACTTGTAGAAGACTGCAACTGGACCCACACCTTTCACCTCTAACAAAAATTGACTCTCACTGGATAAAAGACTTAAACTTAAGACATGAAACCATAAAGATTGTTGAAGAGAGTGCAGGGGAAACACTTGAAGAAATTGGCCTGGGAGAAAACTTTATGAGGAGGACCCCCAGGGCAACTGAAGCAACATCAAAAATACTTTACTGGGATCTGATCAAACTAAAAGGCTTCTGCACTGCCAAGAACACAGTACGTAAAGCAAGTAGACTGCCCTCAGAATGGGAGAGGATATTTGCAGGTTACATTTCTGACAAAGGTCTGATAACCAGAATCCACAGAGAACTCAAACTTATTAATAAGAAAAGAATAAGTGATCCCATTTCACTATGGTCAAGAGATTTGAACAGAAGCTTCCCTGAAGAAGACAGGTGTATGGTCTACAGGCATATGAAAAAATGCTCATCATCTTTAATCATCAGAAAAATGCAAATCAAAATCACTTTGGGATACCATCAAACTCCAGTAAGAGTAGCCAACATCACAAAATCCCAAAACTACAGATGTTGGCATGGATGTAGAGAAAAGGGAACACTTCTGCACTGCTGGTGGGAATGCAAGCTAGTACATTCCTTTTGGAAAGAAGTTTGGAGAATACTCAGGGATCTAAAAATAGACCTGCCATTGGATCCTGCAATTCCTGTACTAGGAGTATATCCAAAAGACCAAAAATCACTTTGCAAAAAAGATACTTGCAACAGATTATTCATTGCAGCTCAATTCATAATAGCGAAGTCATGGAAGAAGCCCAAGTGTCCATTGACCCATGAATAGATTAATAAATTGTGATATATGTATATCATGGAATACTATGCTGCTTTAAAAAAGATGGAGACTTTACCTCTTTAATGTTTACATGGATGGGCCTGGAACATATGCTCTTAAGTATCTCAAGAGTGGAAGAAAAGTATCCAATATACTCAGTACTTCTATGAAACCAATTTATATTTACTCACACTTTCTTATGAAAGACAGATCACAACTATAGCCCAGGATGAAGGAGAGAAAAGCAGTGGGACACCTATGTTGCATATTGCAAGGGTACAAGTCAAATCTATCAAGAATAGAACATAAATGTCTTAACACAATAATCAAGTAAATGAGGCAAAAGCTATATGAATTAGTTTGATGTAAACACTCCAAATTGTATTAAAAAATCAACACATTGTACCCCACATATGCATAAATGTATTCATGATCTATGTGTATATGACTTGATAAAAATAAATAAATAAATAAAATTAATAAACCCTTAGCTAGACTAATCAGAAAAGAAAAGCAAGATCTCTAATAATTTCAATCAGATATGAAAAGGGGAAAAAACAACAGATACCACAGAAATACAAAAGATCCTTAATAATTACTATAAAAATATCTGTGCCCAGAAATGTGAAAATTTAGAAGAAATGGACCAATACCTAGAAGTATGTTACCTTCCAATACTCAGCCAGAAAAAAATTATAAATCTTCTTTTGGGAGCAAGATACAATTGTAAGAGGGACTTTATGTAATAAATGCAATCAGTGCAACTGGTTTCTTGTACCCTCAATGAATCCCCAACAATAAAAAAAAAAAAAAAGAATTAGAAATCTTGAATAGACCAATATCAAGCACTGAAATAGCATCAGTTATACAAAATTTCCCCCGAAAACAAAGCCCTGGACCAGACAATTTCACACTAGAAATCTACAAACCTTCTAAGAGGAACTAGTTCCTATATTGCATAATCTATTTCAAAATATAGAGAAGGAAGGAATCCTCCATAACACATTCTGTGAAGCAAATATCAACTGGGAAAGGACCCAACAAAAAACGAAACCTATGGGCCAATATCACTAATAAATATTAATGCAAAAATATTCAATAAGATATTAGCAAACAGAATAGATTTGTAGACACATTTTAAAAGTTGGATGGGCGCCTGTAGCTCAAGCAGCTAAGATGCCAGCCACATACACCAGAGCTGGCAGGTTCGTATCCAGACCGGGCTTCCCAAACAACAATGACAACTACATTTAAAAAGAAAAAATATAGCCATAAGTTGTGGTGGGTGCCTGTAGCCCCAGCTACTTGGGAGGCTGAGGCAGGAGAATTGCTTGAGCCCAGGAGTTGGAGGTTGCTGTGAGCTGTGATACCATGACACTTTACCCAGGATGACAGCTTGAGGTTCTGTCTCAAAAAAAAAAAAGTTATACACCATGATCAAGTGGGTTTTATTCCAGAGATGCAAAGTTGGCTCAAAATACATAAAGCCATAAACATAACTAACCACATAAATAGAATCGAAAACAAAACCATAGGATTCTCTCATTTGATACATAAAAGACTTTTGATATCTCTAGCATCTTTTCATGATAAAACACTCAAGAAAATAGACTTAGGTGGGACATTTCTTAAACTGATAGAGGCCATCTCAGCAAACCCACAGCCAATATCGTATTGAATATAATAAAACTGAAAGCATTTCCACTCAAATATGGAACTAGACAAGGATGCCCACTGTCACCACTGGTATTCAACATAGTATTGGAAATCCTAGCCATCACAATCAAGCAAGAGGAGATTGAGTGTATTCAAATGGGGACAGAGGTCAAAATCTTGCTCTTTGCAGATGACATGATCATATACCTGAAAAAACCCAGAGACGCAACTACAAAGGTCTTAGAAGTGATCAAGGAATATAGCAGCATCTGGGGATACAAAATCAAAACCCACAAATCAGTAGCCTTTGTATATGCCAAAAATAGGCAAGCCTAAAATAAAATCAAAAAGTCTGTTCCTTTTATAGTAGTGCCAAAGAAAATGAAATACCTGGGAATATATCTAACAAAGTAGATCTATAAAAAGTACTATGAAACCCCGAGAAAGGAAATAGCAGAAGATGATAACAAATGGAAGAACATACCATGCCCATGGCTGGGAAGAATCAACATTGTTAAAATGTCCATACTACCCAAAGCAATCTATAGATTTAATGCAGTCCCCATAGAGCACCAATGTCATACTCTAAAGAACTTGAAAAAATAATACTTTGATTCATACGGAACCAAAAAAAAAAAAAAAAACCCAAATAGCACATACAATTCTTATAAATAAAAACAAATCTGGAGGCATTTATTTTTTTTTTCTGCAAACAAATACATGTATTTTATTATTCTTCATTACATTATTTCCCCCCACTCCCACCCCTCCGTGGTAAGACAGAATTGATTTACAGAAAAGAATACAGAAAACACCAAAGCTCCTGGTAGAGGGAGAGATTTCAAGTGGGGAGAGAGATGCTCTCTCCGTTCCTCTCCCGGTCTTTCCCCGTCTCTTCCTCTGGGCCTCTAGCCTCAGGGTATATATAAGTGTATGGGTTCCTTGGCCAGGAAACGAATGAATACAGTCCCTTCCACCAGGGGCAAGGTGAATGAGTGTATCAATGAATGGACACAGTCCATTCATGGAATTCAGGCCTAGGAAATTCACAAGAAACTGACCTAAGCATAGGAAATGGGGGTTCCACATTTAGTCCCAAGTGTAAAGTGAAGGAGACACCAAGGCACAGGTGTCTCCTCAGCAG
>CAUYRH010090787.1:0-12430 GCA_963574655.1 Perodicticus potto
AAGATTCATCTTTGCCTGTCTTCAACAGGAAAACTCTTTTATAGAAATCACACCCACTGTGCTTCCAGCAGAATTGTCTTCAAGCTTCATTTGCCAGCCCGGTTTGCCATACACACTCCTCATCTAATTATTACTAGTTGAGACAATGTTAGTTCTTTGATCAGTTTTTGACTGATCTCGATTCATTCCCTGGAGCAGTGGAGAAACCTACCTACCCTGAAAATATTGCCACCTGAACATAGTTGGGGTTGATCGTGTTGGACAATAATGACAGAGGAATGGCTGTTAGATGCAGAAATAACGGTGGTTTCTCAGAGTCTATTCTCAAATTACCATAAGTTTGGTAACTGGTTCTTCTATCATCAGAATTCCCCCTTTTTCTGGGTTTATTCCTATCCCCCATACCTTCACTTCGAATCTCTGGTGTCTTTTATTCTCCCTACTGTTTTATACATGTTCATATAGAAAGTGAATATGAAGCTCTTTAATCCCACATCTCCATACCAGAAGGTCTCATTCTGGTGAACCAGAAAGGAGGTAATTATAAATTTGATGTTTTTTTTCTTAGTCATATTTAAAGTTTAAAATCTCTGAAGCTCCTTCAGGTTCCTGCCTGAACCATGCTTTTCTCCTTATCAGGTTTAGATTCCGGATCCCGCTAAGCATACGTGTCTTTTTCCTTGTCTCATTTCTGTGACGTTGGCAGCTGCCAGATTATCTCTTCTCACGGGCTTCCCTGAGTTCACCTGCATGTTTCCTCCCTGCTCCATATTTTTGTCATATGCCTTTGTAATTATCTGCTTGCAAGTCTTACCTGACAGACTGTATGACACTTAATAACATAGGTTCCATCTTGCTTACTTTATAACAATAAGCATTCTGGATTAAATTAATGAATTATTAAGTGAATGGATGAATAGACGTATGGACATACTTCAATAATCTCATTTACAGCAAGAAAATGTCAAACCTCAGGAGTTTAGCATATTCTTCAATTATGAATGTTGGACATGCAAGTAATGTATTCATTTTGAGATAATTTTATAAGTTGCATATTAGCCTCCAAACTCTCTAGACTGCATAATGTAACCCCAAACATGTCACTTGTTGCTGTGATTTTTTGAAGTTAATGTGTAATATCTAAAGACAGACATTATAATACAATTACCAATGCTAAAATTAATTATTTTAAAATAACTAATTATTCATTTATCTCTTCCATTAATAACATTAATTAAATTCATTATTTTTACATTGCTGTACCAGGTTGTTGCAATCTTGTCCCTAGAGGTAAGTTCTTTTAAGCATCAAATTTGTTACTGCTTATCACTAGAATTCCTTATCCTAAATTCTTTCTCCACCATTTCATTTTTTTTCAGGTCTCGTATCATTTTATTATATTAGGATAATTATAATGAAATAGCAACAAAAATAGCAAAATATTATATGATATATATGTTATCAAGTATACGCCAAAGCATGCTGTCAGTACTTATGTCTACTAACTCATTTATTCTCCTCTAAACACTATAAAATAGGTATTTTGATTTACATTTTAAAGATGAGAAATGAAGCAACTGACCCAAAGTCACACAACTGGTCAGTACCTTCGTCACGATTTAGACTAAGGCATTTTGTGTCTAGAGGATAGTAAATGCTTCTAATAATTAAGTTGTATGTTTAGTTACAGAGACAAAGCAAAAAATAAAGTCATCGAGTCACCCCAGAAGGAAATAAGAATGGGCAGCTTAGAAAATAATTGAGACATTTTTCTCTTGACCTTTGATGGTGCTTCATAAAAGCAATTTATTTAATAATGTCACTTCCAAAGCCATACACCTTCAGTGACTTCACTTTACCTTTAGGTTAAAATCCAAATTCTTAACAGGACATTCAAAATGACCTATCATATAACCCCATCCAGCATTCTCAGAATGATTGCTGGTTCACATTCCCAGCTGTCTTTGTTGCTAGAGTAACTGTGTGGTCAAATGAAGAGGCACAGACTGTAGCTTCGGATTGACGTGAAATAAATTGTGGCTTAATTATTCTCTGGTTCTGTTGCACTCATGTCTTATGGCTTCTCATCTCACTATTTTCGTCGGTGAAAGGAAATGTTTCCGGCTGTGTGTTGGGTAGTTGGGAAGATTGTGTATGAGAGCAGCGCCCTTCCTGGCCCCTTCCAGGCAGCTGCTGCCAAGTGGCATGCTCCTCCATGGTTAAAGTGTGTAGAAATTACGTAAAGGTTGGGAAGATGCAGATCTTCTGTACATCCTGAGACGCTGCATTTCACCAGTCTCCCCAATGATGCTGCTGCACCAGTTGTTACTGTACTCACTTGGGAAAGCTTTAAATCCTACTCCGTACTGCATCCGGGGCTTCTGGGACAGGAGTGTGTGTGTCTCTGTTCAGATCCCATAGACCTGATTTGCAAGAAATGTTATTAAAAATATAAATATTCTAAATATTGATCAAATTGAAGTAGAATTAACCAGAGTATGATCACTAACCAGGCTATATAATAATGTCATTTAAATCCAGGCAATATCCCCGTCCCATATGACTAACACTGATTTCATGTCAGAAATTACATACACACACAAACACACACAAACACACACATTTGCTCCCCTATGAGTCTCATAGGTAAGCTATTAAAGATAGAAGATCTTTACATCGATGATTTTGATATTTTTACAATAAAAATTTATTTCTATTGTGGAGCCAGGCCCAGTAGGAGCTCACGCCGGTAAATCCTAGCACTCTGGGAGGCCAAGGTGGGCAGATTGCTTGAGCTCACAAGTTGGAGACCAGCCTGAGCAAAAGCGAGCCCGCATCTCTACTAAGAAAAGAAAAACTGAGGCAGGAGGATCTCTTGAACCTCGCTTGGAGGTTGCTATCAACTATGATGCCACGGCACTCTACCCAAGGTGACAGCTTGAGACTCTGTCTGAAAAATAAATAAATAATTAATTAATTAAAATAAAATGTCATTCCTATTGTATAAAACCATATGTAAAACACTGCAACTCATTCAAGTAGATCACTACAAATAATTTGAAATAGAAACATTAGCTATAAAGGAGATGGTCTTTATACATAATTATGGGAAGGTCATTTATGTTCTCTTTCCACAATGCCTGGGTTCAACCAGACTGTCTACATCAAGTATCACACACGAGATGGGTGGGCAATGATTTCAGTTTCGCATGTCAGGAACCACAGTGATATCAAGGAAGCCACTTACCTCTTCTCTCTTCTTCCACTTGCATATTTACTACAGTACTTTGTAAACTATTTGCCCTTGACATGAAAATCTATAGGTGGGTTTCTCTTACAATTTTTTTTTTAAGATTTTGATACATTTGAAGAATTTTTAAAATATTATTTGCTATCATAATAAAATAAATGCAATTTTAAAACAGGAACATGAAATAATATCTGTTTGTTTTCATTCCCACCTGCTTTCTTCCTTGGCCAATTTATGTAAACCTTTATTTACCTATATATATAACTGAGAGACTTTCATTAAGAGAATTTGTTACTAACATAACAGCAAAGAATTCTTTTCTTAAATATTTGAAGCTTTTTGCTCCTGTCCAACATTTTCTTGATATATTTAGTTACAAGTTTTATTGATGTTCTAAAAAGAAACTATTCCTGACCTAAGAAAACATGAACTTCTGTTAATAATTTGTCTAATTGGAGGAGCATAGTTTTAAAAAAATTTGACAAATAGACAAAATGAAATTTTGATTATCTCCGTCTTCTCTCTAAAACTGAAAATAATCAGTGACAAAACCTCCAGTAATGTCATATTTAATCTACGTAAACTTAAAAACAATAATAAAACATCACATTAATCCACAATCAAAATATGGCATGGCATTTCTGGTTTTACAAAGGACGTTTTGTTCCATGTCCTCAGAATTTGAGCATATTCTTAAATTTTTGAGCATGAATTTTTTTAAATATTCATGCAGCTCGTACAACAATGTTGATCATTAGGTTAAACATTTTTCTGGAGAATACAGTACATATATGTGTATCTCCATGTAAAAACTGGCATTACATGGTAAAACGGGAAATTTTCCTTAAGTTGAAGGATTAGCTTACTTATATTTTCTCTGCTGGAACAACACAAACTATTTTTGTATTATCTAAAAGACTTTTTTCAACTACTATTGATATTTGCTAGATTTTGAAATAGGCTAAACAAAGATTCTCCTTTCAAACCAATTAAAATCTAAATCAAAAGAATATATAAACAATTTATGTATATTATGAAAACCCCAACTATTTAGTCAATGAACTTTTTTAAAAATCGAATAAATACCCACTTTTTAAAGAGAAATTTTCAGAAATTAAGAACACTTATAATAGTTGATGAAACAACAGAGTACAGGTGGGGGGGTGGGAGTGGGAAGTTTTTCAACGCCTAAGTAGATGCATTGAGCTCAGTACGTCTGAATCATTTCTATAATGTTCAAACGTAAATTAATTTTAAAATATTTTTTGATACCAGACTAACACTAATAAGTATATAACAAAAGGCTCTTGCTTCCAGGCACCGTTCTAGAAATATTATAAGGCTAAAAACAGATCATGCAGGATAGAAGCTGAAGAATATAGCTTTTCTCTGCAATTTTTGCTCACTTAATGTCTATGTCACGTTATTTTGTTGCTAATATAAAGACAGTGATACTGGTCTCTAAAGTATTGCTGTGAAAATTAAATAAGTACATATTAATTCTAAACAAAATAATTCCCCTTGTATTCTAAACATGCAAAATGGTTTACATTGTATTGAAAAGCATTATTTGCTATATGGATATACTACTAGACCTTTGCAAAGTGTTCTAAGCTTTGCTTTAGGTGAGCTCAGAAAAGCCGATGGGCCGGGAGGAAGGCTCCGAGGAGGCCGAGCTGTCAGCACATTGGCAAGCTGATGACTTTTAGTCCTTTGCTTTCCTGCCTCAGTTGCTTCCTGACTTTTAGACTCTTTCCCTAACTAAACCAGTACCCATCAACTAATATATAAATATAGATGTATGAATAAAAAAGAAAACTGTGGAATCGGGGTTCACAATTTTATTCTGGCTTCCTGGTATTCTTGGATCTCCAGACGCACGTTAGGATCAGAGAAGACCAGGCAAAGGTTTTGTCTTTATGCTTAGAAATTCTGTTCTGAATCCTACTTGTACTGAACATCGTGAATGGGAGCACGCAACCTGGCAGAAAACATTAAGCACTCTGTATTTAGTAGAGTAGATATTAGTAGATTAAAACTCATGAAATGTATTTGATTTTTTTGGCCAAACATAAATAATAATTTCTTATGATTCAGCCTAATAAAAGTCATTCTATGACTTTTTTTTTTTCTTCAGAGCTTTGAAAGCCCTAAATCAGGGGTCCTCGAAGTATGGCCTGCCAAGGACATTTATCTAGCCCTCCGGGTGTTTTTGCTGCTGGTGCCTGTCCTGCTTAGCAGCCGACTGGTTCTGGGCCGCAGTGCGCAGGTGTGGAATGTGCGCCACACTCTTGGCCCCCTCCCCTCTGTCTCTCCCCGCCCCTCCTTCTCTCTGCCTCTCGACTCCTCCTCTCAATCTCGGGTGAGCCTGAGACTCTTGATCGGAGGAGTCACGAGCTTGCCTGTGCAGAGCCGGCTGCTGCCTGAGGACCGAGATAAGAACAAGTTAGGATTTTTTTTTTCTTTTTTTTTTTTTTTTGCAGTTTTTGGCTGAGGCCAGGGTTGAACCTTCCACCTCCTGGTATATGGGGCTGGGGCCCTACTCCACAGGCACCAACTGATTTTTTTTTTTTTTTAAGGTAGGAGGTCTATTTTTGTTTGTTTGCTTGTTTTTGAGACAGAGCCTCAAGCTGTCACCCTCGGTAGAGTGCTGTGGCATCACAGCTCACAGCAACTTCCAATTCCTGGGCTCAAGTGAGTCCTGCCTCCACCTCCCAAGTAGCCGGGACTACAGGTGCCCACCACAAAACCCGGCCATTTTTTGGTTGCAACCATCATTGTTGTTTGGCAGGCCAGGCTGGATTTGAACCCGTCAGCTCAGGTGTACGTGGCTGGTGCCTTAGCCTGTTGAGCCACAGGCGCCGAGTCAATACATTATTTATTTATTTATTTCTTGCTGTTAGTAGGGCCTTTTTTTTGCAGTTAAGGGGGGCCTTTGTTTTTTTTTGAAGTTAGGAGGTCTTTTTTTTGCAGATAGGGGGCGCCTGTCACATAGTATTTTTGGTGATCCAAACCACTACATTACGGTTTCCAAATTATTAAACAGAAATGCATCAAGCATCAAGTCAAAAGAACAAATGTAGAAGTGACACAAAGTTCGGTGAACTAACAGGGAAACAAACACCACATGAACTCTGTATCGCCTGGGAAGTTGGAACTACTGAGCACATAACGTGCACAGAGGGAAGTCAAATGCAGTGGGAATCAAGCAGGGGGCAGGGGTAAGAGAGGCGGGAGGGATGGGCAAAAACCTACCCTACCCAAAGTGTGCAATGAACACTACCCAGGCGATGAGCACTCCTATAACCCTGACTCAGACAGAACAAAATTGATACATACCACCAACAACATTTGAACCTCCATAATATTTTGAAATTTTTAAAAAAGTGGCAGGGGAGGGATGTTGAAATTCAGGGTAGTCAGTCTTTCCCTCAATAAAAAAAAATGCATTTAGCCCTCCATAGCGAGCACTCTCAATACTCACCCCTGCCGCGTGGCAGAGCCCTATGAATGAAAACAAGGTCTGTAATGCTGAGTAGCTGAAGAACAACATCAAGAATTCTAGGTATCTATTCAGAAGAACAAAAATCATTTTACCACAAAAACTTTGCACCAGAATGTTTATTGCAGCTCAATTCACTATTGCCAAGTCATGAAAGCACCCCAAATGCCCATCGACCCATGAATGAATCAACAAACTACGGTATATGTATACCATGCAATACCATTTAGCCATTTAAAAAGATGGAGACTTTACGTATTTTATATTTACTGAGATGGAGCTGAAACATAGTCTCCTTAGTAAAGTATTACAAGAATGGAAAAATAAATATCCAGTATACTCAATATTAGTATGAAACCAATATATAAACAATTATATGCTCATATGAACAATAAAGCACAGATATAGTCTAGTATGGAGGCAGGGGAGGAGGGAGAGGGAAAAGGTAAGGGGGGAGGATGATTGGTGGGCATGAAGTGGCATCTTACCTAATGTGCACATTGCGAGGGTATATAGCATGCCTCCCCTGGGTGAGGGGCTCTTTTACAACTGGAACTTTACCCTGGAAGTGGGAACAATATATTAAAAAATTTGTACCCTCATAATAATTTGAAATAAAAAAAAACTTCTAAGAAAAAAAAAGAATGTACTTGTTTTCTAATTATAAGTAAAAGCATGAGTATTTGTCATTCAGAAAAAGGGCAGAAAGACAGTTGAGAATAAAGTCAGGAGGATTAAGAAGGAACAAGCAAACTGTCATTTGGGTGGTTTCAGAGGGCTTAAGACATCAAGTTAAATGGTTAATGGTTAAAGGGTTAAATTTCCACGCTTTATCAGGGTGTGTGACCTTTGACAAAGTTTTTACCTTGTTTGTGTCTCAGCTCCTTCAAAATAAAAAATGATCACCACAGTAATACCTACTTCATAGGGTCATGAAGATTAAATGAATAGGTATGTTAGTAAATGTGGTATAGTAAGCACTCAGTTACTATAATCTGGCATCATTATCACTAGTTAATGACATTTAATTTATTCTGAAAACACAAGTACACATAAACCCAAATGGAACGATGTAAAGAGAATCATCTATCTGCCTCCGAAAAAAGAGTAATGTGTATGAAAATGACAGAAATAGCACTCCGAACACGGCCTCAATTCAAGGAGTTGAGGGCTGTACACCAGGAACAATCCTAAGGAGGTACAACTACCTAAGGGAAAAGACCAGATAGGTCCTTTCTCTTTGCCTTCTGTGTCTTTATTGCATAGATTTTTTTTCTCCAGTATAAAAATAATCTGGGTAAATACATGTATATATATATATATATATATATATATAAATTATTTAAATGCTACAAATAAAAGAATAGCATATTGGCGTATCAAGAAAAAGGCGTTTGGAATTATGGAGGTGTAAAAACAAAGCAAGGTTAAACAAAAGAAAAAAACTGTAAACACCTCAAGAACAAAAGATTATAAAATTCTGTCGCTAACATTGAAAGTGTTTATAAAGACCCAATTTGTATGATATCATTTTGGTATTAACATTCATCTCCTTTCAAATGTATACGGCTAAGGACTGCCAATTTATAAGATAAGAAAGATACATGTAAATAATTAATTCAATGATGATGTCCTTCATTTTCCTTAGAAAGAGCTACTTGGAGAAGCCATTCGTAAGCTTGAATTTTATTAAGCATATTTTCTGGTTCAATAGATGACTTTTGTTCATACTCTATTGATACTAAGGAAGGCATAACCAAGGCCAACAGTGCTGACAGTGACAGATTTATTTTTCCAAGTACGTTTGAGAGTGTAGAACACATATGGTTCATAATTACTGCCTCTGTTATTTACTAACAAGGGGAATTGATACATTCAAAAGACTTCCTTTTTCTAAGACCACAATTTTTAATGCCTTTTTAAAATTTTGCAGCATTGAATGCTCACTTCTCTATAGAACCGAGTGATGTAAGTCATAATGATGAGTCTGGTTTTCAGAGCATATTAGTTCTAATTTGGGAGTATAATTAGAAATGCTGCTGGGAAGGTCGTATTTCAGAAATAATGATGCTAAATCTCTTCTGCTAGGAAGGTCTTCTAGCCAGAGACTTTCTTCCTCCATACATAACTTACCAGTCATTCGTTACTATCATTATGAATACATGAACACTACCAAGGTAACACGAAAAAAGTTGCAAAGCCATTGACCTCAAGAACTGTAAGTATTTCCTTTGTTTAAAATGCAAAGGTGATGAGTGTCAGCACTTTAATTTTTAGTATTTTAACAAAACTGGAAAAGGCAGAATAAAAGCCTTGATGTCAGAAGCTTAGTTAGCCATTACTATAAAGTGTATCATATATCCTGAAACTCAAATTTAAGAGGAGATCAGTCTTCAAACATGTCAGTACAGCTTTTAACGAAGAAGTAACAGAAACAGAAACTTAATGCGTGAGTTTCACTTTCCTATTTCTCGGTCTCTCCTTTGCTTCAACTACTGCAATCCTCAAAAGTGTATTAAACATAATATAGTTGATCCTAGTATCCAATACCTGTTATTTCATTTTCTTTTCTTTTTCTTTTTATTTTTTTGAGACAGAGTTTCATCCTGTCTCCCTGAGTAGAGTGCCTTGGTGCCATAGCTCAGAGTAACCTCAAATTCTTGGGCTCACATGATCCTCTTGCCTCAGCCCTCTCAATAGCTGGGACTATAGGCTTCCATCATAATACCCAGATGGTTTTTCTATTTTTAGTAGAGATGGGCTCTCATTCTTGCTCAGGCTAGTCTCAAACTCCCGAGCTCAGGCGATCCACCTGCCTTGGCCTCCCAAAGTGCTAGGATTACAAACATGGGCCACTGTACCCGGCCTGTACCTCTTATTTTAGAGGCCTTTGCATTACCTCTAAGAAAAGAAAATTCTGATCAAAGGATTCCCGGATATTTATTTTATATTCTGTCTTTACATTGAGAATAAAGAAAATGTTCTCTCTTTGAATATCCACAGTCTACAAAGTGGCATCATCTGGGCTTTTTTTTTTCTTTACAGAATCGTTGTCACAAAATTCTTCAGACCATAATTTTTCAGTCAATACAGTCAGGGAACATTTAAATTCCATACACTGGTTTAAAGGGCAGCAATGTAAGCTATTTTGTGGTCTACGTGTCAGTTTTGCTGTATAAACGTGTGGCAGGTGAATAATTTAACTTATAGTCACTGTAACTTCCACTAATTTATTAGCTAGACACTTCAGTTAACTATCTAGATACTGGGAATCTACCAGCACAACTGTGGTCCGATAACATATAAACATTACAACAGTATGATACCAACTTGGAAAGCCAAGTCAAAGGATCTGAGAAAGGATCTGAGAAAGACTGCAGTTGCTTACATTTGAATGTGTCTTGATATAAAAGATTTTCCAATAAAATTTACCTATTAAATAAATGCTATCAAATTGCATAATAACATATTTTGACTTTCCATAATAATAAAATTTTAGTTTTTAGAAATATCAACACAGATAGACGTTGAAAGAATGCAATGTAAAAATGCAAATGATGCAAGTCATTATCTTTCCAATAGACATATACCCTAGTGGCTTTCATAAAGTGTCACTGAATACCATCGTATGATTTGCTTTAACCTCATCTCTATAAAATAAAATTGACTCTAGTTTTGAAAGTGCTCAGTTTTGTCATTATTTATTCAGAGTACAAAATCCTCTAATAGTTGCCTGAAGGAAATCACCATTATAGGCTTAATCTGAGTTAGCAAACCCACTGTGCAGTTTTGAAAATGAGAATGGCCCAAGAGCTTTCATCTGTACTTAAAGACACGTAGGCATAAAAATAATTTAGCAGTTGCATTCTCAGATTGGAAATGCTAAGATAGTGGCTCATAATGCTTCTCACTGCGTAAATGACTGCAGTAGGTCAAAGGACAAGAGCCTGTTAGAAGGATGGCAGTGGCTTCGATTCAGAATGACACAGTGGGATTTTTGGAAACCCAGTGAGTGGGTACACAAAGATGGAGGGGTCTGATTTTCTCTTAGGCAATCAAAGATACCTGAAAGAAATATTACTTAAAAGTTCATTGGGGCAGTCTACATCACTGGCAAACTGAAGTTTCTGAAGCCAAATTCAGGCTGAGAGTCAGAGAAAAGAATGGGATGTTTACTGCCTGCAGTCTCTGGGAAGCTTAAATTATATATTTTGAATATAAAACTGTCTTCCCTTCAAGTAAGAAACTGGACAGTTTTGAGACTTTAAACTTTCAAATGAAAATAGGAAGCTGCTCATGTAGCTGGCGCTAGAAAGAACTGAAAGACAGTGAAGAGAAAAAAACGAAACAAACTTAGCACTGATGTCACGAACTATAAAACGAGAACCGTGATGATTGTTGAAGAAATTTCTTGTTGTAGTCCTCATTTAGCATCATTTACTTTTTCTACATTCAAAATTTTACAAGTATTTTTACTCCACTTTTTATATCTTTCATATGTTTTTTTCTTTACAATTCTATTGTATAGGAGAAATACTGCAAGGTTTATTTTGGCTTTTAATTCTTTGTTAGATCTATGATACCCTCACAGTAAGTGGCAATAGTATACTTTTTAAATTTTCCAGGGAAAATTAACCAGATTCTATTTTGAAAAGATGACATAGTTAACACTTGATACCACATGTGACAACAAAAACTCCAAAATAAAATGTCAAAGCTAACACATTCTTCTGTGTTATTTTCCCTTGCTTTGAAGTGAAAACTTAAAAATAGAAGGGTTTTGTGTGTGTGTGTGTGTGTGTGTGTGTGTGTGTGTGTGTGTGTGTGGTTTTTGGGGCTGGGGCTGGGTTTGAACCCGCCACCTCCGGCATATGGGGCCAGCGCCCCACTCCTTTGAGCTACAGGTGCCGCCCTGGAAGCTTTTTTTTTAATATACCTTTCAGATATAGGTAAGCTTTGTGTATAGAAGTTGTGTTTTTAGTAAATTAAAGTTTCCCTAAGGCTGGTCAGCTATTTTGAGAGTGGGGAAAAGGAGATGAGGACACTATTATTACTGTCTATGTGTTTAATACAGATGGAGGCAAGTTATTCTGTGACACACTCCTGTAACTAATATACTCTGATGTTGGCAGATAGATGAGATTCTTAGGTCTTTCCTTTAGCAAAAAAAAAAAAAAAAAAAAAATGTATAACAGTGACCTCGGGTAATTAATTATGTCAAATTTCTCTGCCTCTTGTCAGTGCTTGGCTAAGCTAATTCTCTTGAGGATTAGGCAAAAAAAAAAGGACTGAATTTACTATACTAAACAAACATTTTAAAATTTCTAAGTGGTATTTTTGAGTTCACTTTATGAAGGTCATTCTGTAAATATCAAAAAAGGTAATCGCTTTGAAAATAAAAATGCCCACTTTCTTTCAGGTAATATTCATCAATACTATAAAAAAACACTGAATACAGGGAAAAGGGAAAGGGAGGGGAGGGGAGGGGAGGGGGGACGGGTGGGTAGAGGGAGGGCAATTGGTGGGATCACATCTATGGTGCATCTTAGTAGGGTACTGGTGAAACTTATTAAATGTAGAGTATCAATGTCTTTATATAGTGATTAAGAAAATGCTATGAGGGCTATCTCTCACAGTATGATCAAAATATTTCTGATTGTATATGAAGCACATTATGC